>DWQT01001192.1:0-17785 GCA_018244895.1 Myscelus amystis hages
ATCACACAAATGTTTGTTCTGGGTGGGAATCGAACCCACGACCTCCGGTTTCACAGTCAGGGTCTCTAACCGCTCGAACACGAGGCCAGTCAAATAATAAACGTATATTTTATAAAATATTTTCTTGGATAATAGAAGTACGTTTCCTTCGTTCATGGTCACCCTATTTGGTATGATTCACTTCATTGTGGTGAGTTTTGGATCGATTTAAAATAAACTATCAATTAGAGTTGAATTACAGCGCGACTGCTAATAGAGGAAATTTATCGTGTCTAACATTTTATAACCTTTTTATTTATTTAATTGTAATCGATGAGTCGTGTTTGTAAGTGAACGAGTAAACTCCATTAAATTTATAAAGAGTTAGCTAAAGATAAGCGATTTTTAGGAATAAAAATAATGAATAAATTTAAGTACCTACAATGTTACCTAATCTATCAGAATTAAAGATACACTTCCTTTATTCATTATGCAAACGAGCTACTAAATTTTTTGGGACCACGGATATACTCTTTCGATATTGTAAACTATGGCTTGTTCCATATAGTAACTACTTGTACGATGAGGCATACTGGACAAACGTAACCCTGATTATATATGTGAATATATATGTACACTGGTTCGTTTAGACAATTATTTAGTTTTTTCAACGTCGAGAGTCACATATTATTTAAATTTTAATTACGTCCAATATTTTAATTAGCTACATAAATGCGCAAATTAAATCAATAGACTATTGTAAATAACGTATATTATAGATGACATGGTAAGCATAGTTTGAATTATTCATAAATATTTTCACGTAAATGATTACGCATCAAAATGTCCGTATGACAATTCGAGTCGCATCGATACCATCAGCATTATTTTGTCAACGCTTCACTGAGTTACACAAAATAAATGCTTTTTAGGTCAACAAGCGATTGGGAAACGATCTGTCCATGTAGTATAATATAAATAATTTGGTTGAAACAAAATGAGGGCCATTTAGAAACATGAGGGTAATAAAACTAGTGCGTGTCGTATAAACTCGGTCGCAGGCCTACGAATGGCGTACCCGGCGTGGCGAGAGCTCTAGGTGCTCCTCAGTTGATCGATTTCACGTACTTTCGGTGAACAAATGTAGGAAAACCAGAAGACAAGCAGGGTTCAATTATAATGTGTAGTACAATTTGGATTTGTGTGTCGATAACAACGGCCAAATATAACGTAACTGCCTATGAAATTAACATTCTAGACGGAGGTGGACGTACGTGCACTGCGGGCTACCCGTGTACCGTAATTGTGAACATTGAAATCGATGTTTTGATATCAACTACAAGCTTTAAAATGTCGCAATTTACCTATATAATTCGACATGGCCATGAATACTAAGTAACTTAATAGGTTTATTCCATCGGATTATTTTCTCTTTTCGGTGAAAACGCAATTCACTGACATCGGTCGTGTTTCTGATTACACATGCGATAATGTCGGAGGACGTTACAAAGAGAAATATTAAATTAAGAGACAGCTAATTTTATAATCGAACACGAGGACATAAAAAGCAATCTACTCTGAAATGTTGACGCTAATAAGAAAGGATAAATTGAATAGTTACCCGGAAGTACAATTATTGTGTTTCGTTTCTCAAAACTTTGCTCAATTACACATTATTTTATTTATTGTACTAGTCATATTTTAATTTTTCTTGTAGTTAAATATGAATTGTACTTAAAATCAAATTGAGCTATGTTGACATGTTCCTACTCGTCCCAAATTTCCTTGCAGTATGTTAAAGAATCTAGTCACAAGCGTGTTACATTTGGTAGTTGGAAATCCGTGGTTCCGTTGCTCTCCGTGAATACCACATCGCCGTATTACCTTGTGTGAAAATACATAACACGGATTGCCGGTTTATTTGTCTGTAAAATTAAATATAATTTTTAATTTTTTTTATTTATTTATTTAAAAAAATACAGATACTACTTATTTATTAGTCTGCCAAACTGTGTAACAGTTTGTCGGCAGCCATTTACCAGTACCGATTGCAGTCCTTAACAAGTTTTTCAATCTCAGACAAAAATGAAAGCTGATCTCAGACGGAACTATCTGAAAGCAGTCATGAATATGACCACACTGAACTTACTCTACCTTGATACGCCTCGTGTCTTGGCGAACTTCCTTCACACAGAAAATTACATGCTAGGTGCTGCTGAGCAATTAATAAAATTAACTTCTAGAAACACTAATCAAATTAATTTCTAATAATAAATGACAATGCAATTTTTTAAATCATGTCTGTATCCTCTGTAACGGCACCGATCAGTTTTGATCGCCTGTGCATTTTACGTAATCCAGCTCATACATCATTCAAAAAACCTTTTAAATATTAAAATAATCTTAGAAATACACCAAGGAGCGAATATTTGTGGAAAGTCTAATGAAAGTGTAATAAGAATGATATGAATTTCTGACAAGGTATATGACACGTTCCGTGCCACGTGAAAACGTGAAAATAATATCAGGGCATTATTTTCCAAATGCATGGACATGATTTTATTATGAATCTGTAACCGCTGCGATAAGAAGCATTACCATAAATATTTGCGTTCTTCTTAAAGTCATAACGAGTTCTATTTTAAATTCTGAACTACTATTGAATGCATTAAAAGGATTTAAATTTCATGCCATGCTACCTGCATGCCGCGGTGTCACCGCGTTGAACAGTATTTTTAGTAGGCTACACCTACTATAAACCTAAATTAACCAAGGTCCAGTCAAAAAAATCGTTAAATAATAAACTTTAATTTCCAAATATAATCATTCTAATCTTTCTAACCTTAAAAATAACATTTTGTATAGGTATGTAAACATTTCATACAAATTTCTTTTTGTTGTAGGTTCTAAAGAAATAGCGTTATTTTTGTGATATTTAAAGCGTCAGACAAGTCACTACTGACGGGAAGTATCAAGCAATGATTAATTCTTTAACTTTTAACATTATTTTAAGAATTATAGGTATATAAAAACTAGGTGCTAGCGCTTAGAAAACTGAGCATAATATGTATTTATACGTAGCGTGAACACCTGGTAATTGTAAATTGGCCGTCGGGCCAAGTTAGCTGGTATACTTTTATGTTTACAGCATAGTATAACTCAACTTAATCCCGCAAATTTGGTTACAAGGAAAATAAGTAACTTGTATTGTACTATAATATAGAAGCATTCACGAAGTACAAAATTGTCGTATTTAATGTGCATTATATTAAATAATTCTGTTATACAATATTTAATATGTATATTAACGATGTATTTTAATACATATATCTATTTGCAACAAAAATAAAAGGCTATTTAGAATGAAATAAACAACTAGGACCCGTAGTAAAGTTTGTATATCTCTTTTTATAAAGTTTTGCAGTCGGAGGATGATACATACGGCTGAGGTGGATTCTGAGTATGAAATATGATAATAGAGACGCAATTAATGCAAGGAGCTCGTGACGCGATAAATAAATCTTCCTAGCGCCGTATATCACTGTTTGTGTTCTGATGCTAATTAATTTAACGCGTTCTTTTTGTATGGTAAACGAGAGGGCATTGAATGAAATTCCAAAAAGTGTAAGTGGATGTGTAGTGTATAAGTTATCGCAGGGCTCATTAAATACATTCCCGGCATTGCTCCACAAGCGCTCTCCTGACTCCGCTCCACGCTGGCCTTTTAAAACTCACCGCAAAAATTATTTAATCACCAGGAATATTACCAAATACTTAGATATACTGAGGACACGTGAAATATAAATATGCGACATAATTTACATTTTTCTCTTTACAGCTATAAATGGTTAAAAAAGAATAGCGGAATTAAAAAAAAATTGTTTTAAGTGTAAACACACTATTAACTGTATAGCACTACTCGAGTTTTCACTGTATAGTATAGTTTTGAGGTATTTTAGAAATATATAACCCTCATATTGCTTACGGTGAAATGATATTTCAAAAGTAACGAGCTGCCCATTCATAATGAGTTGTGTATGATGAGTGGTTAGCCGTGCGTCGGCAGTGGCAGACACATGTCATCTCATGATATACAAGGCACATTGTGTGGTAATTTTACTCGGCCATTTAATTGCCGTTTCACTTTATTCTGACAGTAGCGAGATTAATTTATAGAGACACCTTGAATTGCTAAGTATTAAAACAATATAATTTATCATCATTAGAGACAGGCTAACCAAGCGCATCGGAGACGCATAGCCACCCCGAAATATAATTGGAAATGTATGAACTAAGGATATTCATAATACTTTGAAATGGTACCAAGTTCATTAACCAAGAGGGTTTCCTAATGTACACATTTGATTCAAAATGTATTATTAAAGATATTGTCACGCATGTAGAATCACTACACTATATTATTTCGCAAAGCAATCGTGTTCGATCTAGGTAAAAGTTACATAACAGCGTTTATTAATTCAATGATATGTCCACAGTGAATCCGGCATGTATTTGTAAATCCATAATTCGTTATATAATACAATCTTTCTTAACTTGGTCTGTGTATGAAGAAAACATGAAGTATGTCTTTAATTAAATATTTATCCCTAATTAAGCCCTTGTGTAAAACCCTGAATGAATAATTTAACCGTTCTCATTTTCATACACAAAACCAAAATATGCATTTAAATATGTATAGAAATATTTGAAAACCTACCAAATGAATTTATATGTGTAACTACTAATTTATTATTATTTATTTATTCATTTATTTAGTTATGTAATAACCTGGCAAGTGGGGTTACAAAGGGCAAAGTTAATGCCTTGTGGCATTGCGTTCTAGTCGACCTGGGGGAAAGGGAGAGGGATAATGGCTTAATTAAACAAATTCATATCAAAAATGGTATTACAATCGTAAATAGACACATATTACCCAAAAATTCTGATTATAAGACAAATATCTATTGCTCGATTATCCCTAAGATGTGCGAGTTTCCTCGCGATGTTTTCCTTCACCGTTATCGCGAGTGATATTTAAATTTGACTTACAAAACGCACATAACGGGCCAGAGGTGCCAAGATCGAACCCACACCCCGGAGTGAGAGGCTGAATTTCAAACCACTAGGCTAACACCACTTAAAAAACTTACGCTATTCCATTCTTTTATTCAAGCAAAAATATCTTAGTGTTAAGCATATATTTTAGTTATTAATTTTTGCCGTTTTTTTATTTTATTCCTATGTGCTATTCGTAAGACTACGAATAAAGTGTTTCTTTCTTTCTTTCTTTCATTACAGATCTGTGCTCGATCCAGCGATGCGGCGTCACGCGTGCGTGTCGCAACAACGCAGCGACACGCGAGCGGCCCGCTGGCGTGCGGCACGCGAGCCGCGATAGAGATACCCCCATCGCGCGATATAGGCTTCACCTTCACGATTGCGGTTTCGCGAAACTTTAGCGATTTCATTAATCCACCCCGACTTCACGCGGATGCGATTAAGATTCGAAAAAAACGCTCGGGTTAACTAAATACGTACTTTAAGAATTTATTTCTCAAAATAACAATACTGATTTATAGAAACAACTATTTTGCCGCACCTAAATACAAAACAACGAGGGTAATATGGCGTTTTTATCGAAGGTATTTTACCCGGTATAAGAATTGTATAAACGCGATATAGGAACTACGAATGTTCTTATGACAATCGATACAAGACAGTTGATTAAAAACCGTAAAAAGCGAATTTAAACAGACCCTAAGCTACTCTTATAACATGAATAAAAACACACACTGAATTTTAAACCAAATACAATACCTACATTGGACAACATAAATTGGTACGGGATAATACTATTGAAAGAATTATTATTATACCATCACACCAGGTACCTAACGGGGTAGGCAGAAAGCACCGAATGCCAAATATAATGCCAATGCCAATGCGAATATGCCAATATTGAAACAATCCTTTCAAATAACATCTTAATAACGGAATATCAGTGGAAGTTTCGAGAAGTCACTCGTTCGTCCAGCCAGGAAACATCTGTGAAACTGAATTCCGAGCTGCGTTGCAATATCTCGACTGGTCGCACGCCTAAAGCTGGGTTCACATGTACATCATTTGCCCGATCAACTTATCTATCATCGCGTGGAAAAAATGACAGATCCGCGCGACCTCAATACGTTACTCCGCCACAAAAGGTATAGCCTACAAGTGAAACTTTCGGTGGACAAAAAATATAAACACAAAATGTCTAGAAAACAGACGTGACCATCGAAGTTTGCTATATGACGAACGATAATATAGTATTTTATACGTAAACATTAATCGGACCGGGAAAGTCATGTACATGTGAACCAAGCCTTAAATAACTCCGCTAACCAATTCGAAAATCGAACAAGCGTCATCTACTGCTATTCGAGTTATTAGACCAATACCAAGTGAACGTACTTCAGTTAGCAACGGAATGTGAAGCGCATGGCAACATTCAAGACATTGCTGGTATCTTGGACTGTGGTCCTCTGGTTAGACGCGCCTGCAGAAATACCAATGCCCTATCTAATTAAGCTTAAACAAGAGTAGGAGATACATAAACAGGACCTAACTTACGAGGATATACACAATTTACATGTTTAAATGTAACGCAAAAAATTACTGAGGATTATTTAGGTACAGCAATACAAAAGTGGCAATAAACTTCCGTGAAAAGATACATTTTAACGGATTACTAAGCACGTTAATAAACATTAACATTAATATTGGCGGATGATGCTAAGACAGATAGGATTCGAACCAACTGCCTCCGTTTAAACAATGTCTCTAACCACTAGACCCAAAACTATTTACACAAAAACATTAATACTGTGATTGTACAACGAGTTTTTTCATTATCAACATACCTCAAAAGCTAAGAATTTGCAGCAATTACCATAGACAACATCGCGAAAAGTACAGTCGTGCTCACTAACGGTTTATTTGCGAGTATCTCACTACAGAAGCTCTACGGAAAATATCTCGAAGACACGCTTTGATTAATTGTTCTCAAACTATTATTTACGGTTGCGAGCGAGTCGGGGCGAAATGCGATTTATGCTCAAACTGCGCCCCCGAGCACCGCTTGATGACGCGGCCGCTTCCGCCTCAGTAGTTCTCGGCTGTAACTTGTTAGTTCATAACATATTGTCTTTTGTCACGTGACTGTAGGACCTACATTCACTGTTCACTGTACACGCTATAATGTTTCGAAATAACAGTAATATTTTGGGACAAATCATCAAACGATCATCTGATACTAAGCTAGGCAGAAACTACTATGATTAGCAGACAGCTAATAAATTACATACATACATGCATGCAAAAAAAATGTCATTTATACTCATACATACGTAAGACGGGATTGATCGCCAGTGACAATCTACAGGTTTGCTCTTTAAAAAAAACCAATTCACACTTACAGTCCCAGTTACTTTGACAACAGAGTATCATTTGATTTTATGTATCAACTAAATATTTTTTAGTACGCTAAGCTATTCAGCTCAAAACTCTATTTGCGTTTTAACTATGCCCGAAGCAGTCGTAGATTAGCGCCTGAGTGGTCCCAATCCCAAGTTACGATTTATTGCTCTCCAAAATTAATATTTGTCGCTAATATAAGTTATGCTATATTAGAGCAAGTTTCAGACAAATTAGATATACTTAAACTGCTGTGTGTGTCGCTTAACAGCAGAAGTCGAACTTCTTGCTTCATACCTAATGAATAAAAGACTATCTTAAGAAAAAATATCCAATATGTATTAAATAACTATTTCTAATTCAATATACCTACTCATTATTTTTGTATGTATTCTCTTATTCTCAGATTCTAATAACGGATATTAAGTAATGAACAGTTAAAAGCGAAGCATGCACAGATACGGCAAAAAGTCGTTACTCGAAAAGGAAAAGACATAAATCCAGTAAATTGACCGGTGACGGAACAAATGAGGATATAATGCCCAAACCGCAAACTTTCCGGGCACTGCACCAACTTGCGAGCGTAGCGCGCTTAAAAATTTTTCAACGACTTATATTACAGTTTATATTATAATGGATAGTGCTTTACTCCCCATTAGTACCGTAAAGTGAAATTAATAAAGAACGAAATAAACATACAACATTCCAAAAAGAAAGAGTGATTAGAGCATACTCCAAGTTTGTACCAGTTATTAACGTTAAATAATACGCATTGAAACTAAAAGTTATTATTCAAAACTTATAAATAGGTTTGCTGCCGGAGCATATTTTCTGGTAAACATTCAATAATAATTAATATTTTGAAAATTCAGCCATCTAGTGGATATACTTCGAAGTACTTGATACAATGTCTTGTATTGCTTGAGAAAAATGATCTTAACTTGTTCATTCACTCCATCATAGATGGCGCTATTCAGTTTTAAACATATTCTGTTCAGTCCGAATTGGGGGAAAACAGCGTATCAAATCAGATGAAATTAAATTATCACAATGAGGAAGATAACAATCATATCCCGCATCATGGATTAGACAAGCCGACAATTTGGTAATTAGGATCTAAATAATTTCGTGGCGTTTTCAATTACATTTTGTCGCCCTCGCCAGTATTATTAAACTAAAGAACATGAAATTTAATTTAATAGCCATTATCAATTATCCGTAGCGAGTAGAAATAAAAGAAGTTCTTATTACATATTACACCAATTAGTTGATTCAAGATAATGCTTAAAAGTAAGTAATAAAATATTTTAATTGCTTCCTGTAACTATTTCATTGCATAACATAATTACCTACCTACTCCTTGTCTTGTTAGTAACATTACATCAAAACTTATTTATCGTCTGTAACTACATAGTCATTTATACCTAATCCTTACATGATTCGAAATTCGAATTTTTAAAAGGCGGCAAACGGAAATTCCCGCTTGATTTCGTAACATTTCAACCTTAAATACAAAATATACTACAATATATGGATTTCTTTTTTATTGTTACATTAAAATTATTTATTTCAAAATATTAAATTAAGATATAATAAGCATTTTTTTTATTAGGTACACACTTCGAAATGAACTGTCTAAGTAGTACCAGAATTGAAACAACTTTTTCATAGATAAATATGAGTACTATCAGCGTGGATAATATGAATTACACCACATGATAATGTCCTTTTTGACCCACAGGTTGAAGGAGGCAGTTTCCGTTATGAGTCAGATCTACTCCGCACCGTGGCCCCGTTAGTCACCTACGGCTGTGACATAGCCTACTTCATACTAATTGTGTAATATGACGTTTATACTGTTGTTTCGCGAATAATATTACGAAACACATGGATTAATCATATTATTTACCATATTGCATAATGTTTCTGATTTTAAATGATGTTATTGTGTTCACGGTACAGTATTTCCTACGGTACGGCATTTCCTACGATATTTCCTGCCAGTCGTAAGAGACGACTAAAAGGAAAATTCCGGGGAGAACTCGCTTAGGGCGACTAGCGGGCGAGTCAGCCAAACGGCGACCCCGGATAGGACAACAGTGATAGCTTAGTGGTTAGAAATTTAGCCTCCCACTCTGAGATGTTTGGGTTCAATCCTGGAACACATCTGGCAAAATTTAAACATCACTCACTATAACGGTGAAATCCGTAACTGGGCAGCAATACCGGCTGTCCTAAAACTATGTCACTATGAGATGACCAGAACACTTAGGGCATGCTAGAAAAATGTATGTTGCTTCTGGGGTGTGTAGTCTGCCAATACATTTGGCCAATGGTCTACATACGCTAAAATTCTCTTACTTTGATAGTAGACTCGTTTCCAATAGCAGCATATTAGAAGTACAGTCTGCTGTCCTTGGTACACTCTCACCCAGCACAATATTATTATGGAACCGTCGGAATCGGAACACAGATCAGTGTAATAGATTGCTTAGATATAATGACTGGTGTCGTACATCAAATCGCATTATTAGAGCCAATGGAGGAGTCACTTATCTCCGGGCCGGCTTGAGTGTGTCCGGTTACAGTCATTGGTCCCGCAATTGACGCTCACCTCTGCAAGTCTCGAGACAACGTCCGTCTGTGCATTCGCAAATCAGCTATTAACGGATTTGACTTAATCAATACGTTCGTGTAATTGAAAAGCCCTCTCTTAATATATTCGTCATCTTAGAGTGCGTACGTAATTTTTGAAAATAAAACTGAAAAACAACAGAACTGAAAAGAAAATGTAGCTTTGAGTATCTATAAACAAAACATCCATCAGTTTTTATAATATTTATCAAATTAATTCATTACGGCGTTTCTTCTATTATAACTTATCAGAACATTTAGTTTCAAGCGTCTTCCCTTCGCAATGTTTAATTTGTAATTTTGTGTTGTTTTTAATTCTGGTAAAAGAATCATCTATAATTACGCGGCTGTTTACCTAGCGAGTCTAATATGCTTAGTTGAATTTAGAATACCTTCTACTAGAACGTTCTCAAAAACATACCACTTGATGATAGACCAACATATAAAAAAGATTGAACTGACAATTAAAAAGGCGCCAATTGCTAACGTCACTCGACTTGTCATAGACACGACGTAAAATTTTAATCTAAATTGATTTAAAATCGCGCACATCTCCAGATCCAATGTATATGCATTAATAAAACAAAACTAACCCCGCTATGGTTACTATGCCGATGCATTATTCAATTAGGCTGATAACACTTAAGGAGATTACCGCTAATAAAATTGTAATGTCTTATTTCCGAGACAAACGCGTGGGCACTCAACTCGAGCGGCCGGTGCGATACCGTTTCTAGATTATAGGTATGCCGTATTATATTTGGATAGTATTACATAGGATAAATATCTAAAATGTACGAAATGAACTATTTAGAAATTTAAAGATCTTGTATAGACCGTGATGAAGATTAATTTTATGTACCTAAAGCAGTGTCACTGGCTGAAAATATTCGTTATTTAAAATTCTGTTGAAATTTAAAAAAAAACCTGCACATGTTAGGGGTGTCAGCTTGAGATTTTCATTATGGTCAGACTTCCCCATAGTATAATTATATTAACACCTAATTGTAAATTATATATTGATAATCATCATAATTTACATTTCTATGAAGCGCCAAACTGTATTCAAATCATATTTTTACCATAACCGTTACACCTACAGAAAATCAGTTAATAGAAAAGTTTTGTAGCTTTCAATTTGTTTTTGTGATACATACTGAAATAGGCTTAAACTTTTACACTATAGCAGCGGTTGTTATTAATATAAAAAATATATGAACAAAATGCGTGCTAATGCATGTTATCATGAAATCAAATTTAAACTGTAATATTGCGTCCACTACGCAATTACGGGTGCAGCTAGGGAAGAGAACCCCTAGCCGTGTCGCAGCGGCTTTTCCGAGCTTTTTAACTACTGAACGCGGCATCACAACTAACACGCCATAAAGTCATTAACAGTTTAATACCTATTTTGTAGTAGGTACGTACCTATACTGAAAATTTTACTTTTAAACATTGAACTCGCTGCAATTAAGATAATTCCCAAAAACCGACATTATGGCAGCTTCTCCCAAAATCAAAGATTTCAATTTACGCGACACGAGGCGGATTATCTAAGTCGTGAAATGGATGACACATTTAGCGCGTAATTCAGACAATAAGCCGAAACCTTCAACCCGCCGCCGCCGGCAATAAACAAAAATGTTCTCTAAAGCGTTTCATACATTAAGTTCGCGTGATAACGAAATATTAATGAATATTTTTATACATCTATCATAATATGACGGATCGATGTGATGATTTAATTACCAAAACGGCTCTCGTATTGACACTCAAACATGTTTTTATGAAAAATTTGTCCGATTTCGAGTACTGGAGCGACTTGCCACAAACGAATCTTAATATTTTAAGATACTTATCATTAATGCCGGGACTTTATTAATCGTTGGGGAGTCCGCACGCATGCGCCGGTACCGCCGGCCACCCCCGGCAAAACGCAATTACACGTTTGCCTTTCAATTTGGACGCACAGACAAAAAATTCGTGCCGGATCCCGTAGGATCTGTTGGACGGTTAAGTGTCGGAGTTTAATAAACTGTTTAATTAAGACGAAGTCAGAACGGGAGGGAGCAGTGCGGTGCGCGCGCGCGTCCCGGCATCATGTTGACGATCGCGCTCGTGCTGCTCGCCAGTACCGCGGTCAGAGCCAGGCCGTTCAACGTGACCCATCTCATAGTGCCGCCGGTGGTGCCGCCTGGACAGGAGAACGTCGAAATCGAGTGTCGATACGACGCCAACTTCACGCTGCTCAGCTGGTTCCGAGGCCCCACTGAATTCTTCCGATACAAGCCGGGAGCCGCGCCGAGCACCCGCTCCTTCCCGATCCTGGGCGTCGGGAGGGTCGAGCTGGTCGCATGCGGGCCGACCGCGTGCCGGCTCAAGCTGGGCGGGCTGACGGACGAGGCGACCGGATTGTACCGGTGTGACATCGAACGTGACGTTCCGCCGTACAAGTTCGAAACCCGCTCCGCTCACATGGAGGTCCACGGGCACGAGCACAGGCGGCCCCTGCTGCAGGGCTTGGCCGGGGAGTTCGGCGACGGTGACGAGATGCAAGCGTACTGCCGCGGCGCTCCCGACGCGGAGCTGCGCTGGTACATCAACGGGCGAGAGGTCGAGGAGCTGAGGGGCTCGGCGGCTTTTAAAAAAACGAGCTCGAGGCTCAATTACGTCGGAGTGCCGCCGACCGTCACGGTGCAGTGTGCGGAATTCAAATATGGAAAGTTATCGGGCTCCAACCAGGAAAAAGCGAGGTGGAAGGAGTTGGCTGGCAGCCATAAGGACGAGACCGCGCAGGAGCAAAGAAGCGCTTCCAATGTATTACAAATAAAAATGGACTTAAGTGTTTTATATGCTATTTTATATTTATACCATTTTCATTGAAAACTTCTTAGACAATATTATGATGTGCGGTGATTTTTGTCATCTATACTGCATTGATAGAAATTTAAAAATAGTTTTTGGTTCACCTTAGTTATGTACCTATGTATATATTTGGATGTAATATGATTAGATGCGATATGTGATTACTTTTTAACTGGCAGTTGAATAAAACTGGTCTCATGAAAATTGTTAAAACAAAAATGTCAATTTTCGTCTTTTTGCCTTTTCTGTATAGTGAAATAATGTGCGTTGAATACAATGGTTGCTCCTCAATTATTTTTGTATGTATTATTTAATCATAATTAGAAGTTACTAATTTATGAAAAGTTTCATTAATGTAGTTTGTATGTACTATTGACATTCCATATTTAAATAATATTAATCTCGTTGGCGAAAATATCTGTCCAAAAGATAAAGGGAAAATGGGTTTGGGGCATATTATAAAAATATGTTACCTAATATAGGTTTAGAATTTATTAAAAATAGATGATTTTTTATTAATAAACATATATGATTGTAATAAGTAGTCTCTATGAATCCAGAAATCAATTTGTGACAAATAACAAGGGACAAAAGGCATTAAAAAATTCACAAAATGATTATACTTATGAAATATGAACAAAACCGTAAGTTTGTTGCACAACTTTTTGTAAAACTCATGCATAAGCAATATTAAAATGCTTGCTTGTATTTGATGAAATTGGGATTTCTATTATCTACCTATTGAAATTATTTGCAAAATTAAATTCATTTTATTTTACCTCTTGAAGAAACAATAAGTAGCACCCGAATGATTCCTAATAAAACATTTTGGAGCCCATCTATATGTTTTTGTATAAAGACCTATTGGAAACAAATAACCTTTGCTTGCTACATGTGCAAAGCTAATTACTTAATTATTTAGTACTTTCGGGCAGTGATAGCCTAGTGGTTTGAAATTCAGCCTCTCACTCGGGGGGGTTGGGTTCGATCCTGCCACGCGCTTCTGATTTAATACATGCGTTTTATAAATAAAATTTAAATATCACTTGCTAAAACGGTGAAGAAAATCATCGTGAGGAAACCTGCACACCTTTAGATGTTATAAGTTTGTATAATATTTTCTGAGGTGTGTGAAGTCAACCAATCCGCATTTTGCCAGTGTGGTAGACCATGGCCTAATCCCTCGCATTATGAGAGGAGACCCGGTCCAGCAGTGGTCAATTAAAAGGTAAAATAAGTTAGTACTTTCATTATCGTTTGCTACGGTATGAGAGCCGTACACAACGTTGCTTGTTAAAAAGCGAAGTGCCCAAACTAACTTCTCAAGATTAACCAAATAATAACATATTTTAGGCCTATACATCCTTACCGCCTGAAGTTGAACATAAATACCTCATGCCTATTGTCTACATGAAAATATAAAAACAGATATTTTCAAATGCTATAGCTGAGTGTAATAGTGTTATGAAAGCATAGATGTTAACATTTTAAAAAATCCTTTTTGAATGGACCTACCCCAATCGATACCCAAATAAGTATACTTAGCTGAAATTTGTGATCAAAAATTTTAAAATCACAAAATTAATAACAGTTGAGAAATATGTTATATCAATATGTTGCAATCCTTTCCGTGATATAAATTCCTAAGACGCCATGATTGACCTATTACACCATAAATAAAAAGCAAACGCAACTTATGTTATTGCCATCTTTTGCCTCTGCTGATATCGTAGAAAAAATTTATAGATACAACTATAATTTTCAAATCTATGTACTTTAAAAGACGTTTTAAAATTCATGCTAAATATTTATTTTAGTAGAAATTATTATTTAGAATGTACTCGGATATAATAATTCAGCAAATAATTTATCGAAACGGTCGCAGTGATGATAGTCTGGGAATTTAAACTTTTGTAAATTGCAACATTGGATCAAAATGGCGGAGGAAAATGGCGGCACAGATTCCTTCGTTCGACATAAAAGTGACAGATTGACAGAGCGCATTGCGCAAATAAGCGGAGTCGTGTGTGCATGATACACGTTTAAACATGTTAAAAAGTTTTCCTGAAATTTTAGTCTTATGTTATATTCGGTGCACAAATTGTTCAATAAGAACTGATATACTGAACTGTTCTCCGTCTTGATTAAGTGAGAAACGTAGTAAAATAAATAGTGAATATAGTATTTTTGTTTAATTGTAAGTTGGTGAGAATTATTAGCATCGTTTCGAAATCATCAATCACCATGCCTAAAGGAAAGAAAAAAGGAAAATACGGTGAGTTGCAAACGTTTTCCAGTTTTGTACGGAGCGTGGTAGGTTTTAGAAAGGGCATTACACTTGGTATCTGTCAAAGAATGAGATCACGCTGCGACCTTGTGGTCAAGCTAATGACGGTCCACGTATTTTCGCTCGGTTACACTAGCGATAGTATCACCTTGAAGCAACATATGTTAGTTGGAACGAACTCTTACCTAGCAACGACTTCCTGATTTCACAATACAGCGACGTACCATTCCACGCCGCGATACTTTCCCTACTTTGCAACAGATGCATTCTCTCGCATTCATGTAATCCTGGTACAGTACTATGTACTCCATTACATATAAGCAATAGAAGTTACACATGTTCGACCTTCAAATACGTTATAATTATATAATGTTGTTTTGTTGTATAGTAAATTTTTCCTCCAACATGAAATTATTGTTTAGACGATAATTCCATTCTCAGAACATCAAAAAAATATTGTGTAATGTTTTCCTGTTACTGGTTAACATAGATATACATCAACGTATTGTGCAACAGTACAATTGTTCACTATTACACATTAATATATTATGTGATATAAGAATGAAGTATACAATTATAAACATTGATATGATCAATGCTTAAATGCTGATTTATTATAGGATTGATAAAACTTGAATAGTCATTTTGAAGATAAATGTTTTGACTATGCATACATAAATGCTCGAAATATAAATACGAACATTTTGTAGAAACATTTCTTCAGTACTTGGCTATAACCCCTATTTGCTTATAAATTGGAACAAATTTTAGCTTTTTTTCTTCTTGTTTATGGTTCACTTGCTGTCATACTATATTGTCATATTATATCTTGGATCTATCTCTCTCGGACTATCCTTGGACATAAGTCACTTTAAAATTGAGAAGGGTCAAAGGCCTAGTCTACCACATTGTCGGGATGTAGGCTGGCAAACACGCGCCAACAACACATGTCTTGGAGAAAACGTTTTCCTTCACAGCACACTATGGTACTTTATATTGAAAGCAGTGACTATTTAAAAAATGGAATGCATATTATTTTACAGTAACACATTTACATGAATTAAGGTCTTTTTTTATATTCTACAAAATACTAATTAAATTGTAAATACACTTGTACTTAAAAGGTCAACTGTAAAGGTTACTAATTATAATTCTCTATTTTACTGCCTACTGATCGAATCAAATCATTTCATAATAATTAAATAAACATTGTGAAATCACGACCATAGTCACCTACTCCAAGAGTCTGAGATTTAAATCTTGCCATCGCTACAAGATAATTTTGAAAGGAAGCTTTGGAATATACCTTGCCCTGAAGTGGGGATAAGTACTTGAAATAGGAAATTTACATCTGACTAGCAGTACGTTAATAATTTTACATTAAGACATGGACCTCTACATCCAAAGATAGAACAATGATAGTTTTAACAGCTGTAACGAAAGTATTGTGTTTTAATTTTTTTATTTTGAATACATTAGTATCTTGTTTATTTTCAATAACACATATTTTAAATGCATTAAGTTCAACCTCTGTGCACTCGGACAAACCCTTTGTTGTTGTTAAGAAAGTGAAACCATGTTCATTCATTGTCCTTCATATACAAAAGCTGTTGCGTTTTGTATAAAATATAATGCAGTTGTGACCGAATGACGTAGTTTACTTTCTAGACTTGTTGATAACTATACCACAGTTTATCTTGTTCTGTTGCCACTGTTGGGCGATATCTGATGATATCTCTACTCATTTAGTGTACCAAAAATTAATTCAATACTATTTGATTTTGTTACCTACATATAATACACAGTTATAAAAGACTATTCAAGGTCATATATTTAAGGTTGTACTCAGCAGATAACACAATTGTATTGCGAACCGAATAAGTAGTTGATAATGATACATTATCATAATTACAGAGCACAGAAGAACAGAGCAGGTGTACTCATCTGACGAAGATGGTGGCATTGACATGACCATAGACAACTGCTCGGAAACCTCTGCACAGTCCGACCTGAAGAGCAACCAGGATGATGCAGGTAAATTACATCATCAATTTACATGTGTATATGAAGTGAATTTCCAAGTGTGTACAAGGTTCTTTTGCAGACGTTAATAGTATCATTCAATCTATTGTTTTTGCTTTAATATGCTCAGCTTCCTGATCATTCGCCAATCATTTTTGACATTTTACAATAATCACATGTGCCAGCACTACAATTAAAACAATTTCATCATTGTTAGCAAAAAAAACTATTTCTATGTATTTGGTGTATCTGTATCAATTTAAAAACTTTTTTTTAAATGATACTTCTATTTGACTGCGGTAGAAACTGTATTTTAGCAGCCGCTAAATCTCGGCATTTAGCCATTACATAAAAATTAAATTCTCGTAGCTGTGACACGGATGTTGATTGCCAAAGATCTGTAGCGTAAGGCAACTGCCAAGTACGCTCGGCCTGGAGCCTGCAGTTGCCGCTGAACACATTCTCATGGATCTGTCCGTATTTCAGACGTGTTTAAAGACAAAAGACATTTATTTGCACAAATATGGGTACATTCAAAGATCT
>DWQT01001193.1:0-17784 GCA_018244895.1 Myscelus amystis hages
CAATTGATCGACTAAGCAATCACATTTCATATTACACATTACATTTCATATCACTTTAAACATATTTCATATTGAGTATTGGAAGTCTGAAAGTTTTAACTCTTGATAGCTGTATCTGGAAGTATAGAAAACTATACTTACATTTGACACCAAACTTACTACGGAAGATTTTAACGATATTTTAATCACGCCAAGATTATAGGAATATATTATCAAAGCGAATAAAATATTTTATTCAAAAAAATAAAATAAAGCAAATATAGACCTTTTTATATCTAAAATTCAAGAAATCAACCCCGTTATTTATAGTGTTAAATTAAAGAACATACATGAACAACTGAATCTGAAAGATTAAATATGTATACAATAATAATTTGAATTCCTTCGTCTTACCGGGAATTTATTTATCCTTAGTAGTTCGTGGGTGTTTCCAGGAGACTAAGTAGTAATTATTGACCGAAGGCTTTTGTTTTTTGAATTCAGAAAAAGCGCGAAGTAGTACGTCTCCACTTACACATATGTAAATAATTGAAAGCGCCACCGACGGCGGCATATGATACATTCAGACAATGTAAGTGCGCTGTTATTATTTAATTAACTGTTACTATTTAATTAACACAAAAATATGTCAGTCCAAGTCATAACTGCTGTTAAACATCTTATTTTTAATAATACCAATAATCTATATATTGGATGGATTGTATCTGTATGGATTGCGTTTATTTGTGTTGCAAAGTACATTTACGTTAAGCTTGATATTACATTAGAAACGTTTACGTCAAATCTTGTATAATCTGGCGGGATTGAATTACAGAAATGATTTTGAGACGTTATTTTGCTGTTCATATAGGTTTTTTAAAATGGGAACATTCAATAACATCAATACGTATTTCACTTGAAATTTGGAGCATTTCTTCCGTGTATTGTTAGTTTGCAATTCGGCGGTACAGTAAAAACAGTAAACAAAGAGCAGTGAAAGTGTGCACCGAGGTCCGTCGCGTGGGTCAATGTCGCCGCGAGTACTTTCGGACGGGCGCGTGTTGGCGCATCTCGCGACCATGTTTCCGAGGTATAAAAGAAGCTAACATAGTGATTCGCGGACCCATTGCTGTGCACAGACCCGGCGGGGCACTGGAATATATTACCAGGTACTAATTACACATGCGAGTATCACTAGGAATCATTAGCATTGATGTCGTGTTACGTGTTGTGATGTGAAGTGTGGTGCGATAATGAACTTATAGTTCTGCTTTCTTTTGACAGAAGTGACGAGGCCTGTCCACGTGATCGCAAGATGAGGTGGTTATACATGGTAAATACGCTAATTTCTTAAAGTTCAATTAAAGGCATTAAAAGAAATCTTTTCCGTTTGCTTGAGCATGTTAAATTAAATGTTTGTTAATTTTTTACATAAAATTCCTTATATACACAGGTCCCTATTATCTTGTTTCCAGTAAATTACAATATTCACCAGAAACCCAATGTCACGATTTTGATGAAATGTCCGATAAAAGCAGTCTAGAGATTTTGTTCTCGATAGATAAGCCGGCTATCTACAAAGCCTAGGGTGATCTCGACTTCTAATGTCGTATACAATACTGCTTCTGTTTTGTATATTCCAATATCATAAAATTGCTGGGACAGTTCGTGTCACAGTGTATATTTTTTATATCTGTATTAAAATATCTTCTTACCAACTAATTTTCTTTTTCTCTTTTTAGAATTATGAATTATATGTAAATTTGAATTTGGTTTTTAACGCACGGAAATATCGTGAATTTACCTACTTTCGCAATATTATAACGTAAAATTAGACTATTCTGAATAAAATATGTTTTTGTAAAAAAAGATTACACAGCCATTTGCAAAAAGATCATTTAACGTAAATACATAATAATGAAATGTACATATGAATTTATATTTTTTGTTATTCGTTACGTTATTAATAAAATATGAAAAATACAGTTAGTTATGCTTACGACTAACGGTTAACAGTTAAAGGTGCCCTGTTTCTCAGAAGATAACAGAAATCATTTTAACAGAAACTGCTAATTATTGCAATTACTTAGTAAGTAATTTAAACTTTAAACAATACCTGGATCAAACTGAACTGAATCAAAGCTCGTACGCATACCGCAATTACTAAATAGCTATAATCTCCCACGAAATTAATAAATAAATTTAATCATAGAAACATATATAAATTGATTGAGCTTATATATGAAATTAATCGATAACGATCCTTCTGTGTGTTCCACGTGTCAAGTTACGTACAAGTTATCGCAATCGTGAGGGTATTGCATAATGGCGACGAAACGCAAGAGATTAGGATGTCAATGATACGAATAATTAATTGTGTAACGATTAATAAAAAAACACTAAAGCTAGCTGTTCTGGATATTCTAGTTTACATAGAGATTGCCGCTAATTAATTATTTTGATCTATTACATAACGTGATAAGTGTAGCTGGAATTTTGTTGATAAAGGCGAAATGAGAATATGTCAAGTTATCGTACGTAAGAAGGGACGCAATCTGCCCTTTGATGACCGGCCAGTGATGGCATGTAATTAGAATCTTCATGCTTTGACGGCAAGTCCACTAATCAATATTCAAGTCTTCGTTAGTTCAAAATTGTCAAGTCTTATTGAACGTTAAGAGTCGGTTTATAAACTCCCAATTCGAATGCCTTTAAATTGCAATGTCGCGTATTATTTAAAATCAGAGAAGTTTCCTGAGATATAGTCCTTCGCTTGTATCCGGTTAAGGCCATTGTGTCTGAAGTAAAGAATATAGCCTCCATTTTCAACTCACACAAGTTCTCTTGAATTTTCTTCCATACCTTTGTTTCTCATAAAACTTTTTCGCGGTAAGAACCATATGTAACGTATTTTTTTTTATCAGAGATATTGTAAACGGAAATGACAATTATGTTAAATGTAAGCTTCAATGTAATCACCAGTCAATTAGCGTCTATTAATTTACCACTTTAACGTAATGAAGATAACGTTAATAGCGCATAATACATAAGCGTGTCGCTTAATTTAACCATCTGCATTTCAAAGTAGATCATATGATATTATTTACATATATTATCTCTTATACAATAGCAATCTTCTTCTGAGTGGTTCTTTTGAAGGGAAAGGTCTAACACTAAGAAATGATGTACCGGTTTATATTCCAATCCATGTCATAGATTTCTATCTATCTATAGAACTTGACCAGGCCAAGAGCCCTGGTCAAGTTTACCTCTAATAAAGAGACTATATGACGATTTTGATGAAAGTAGAAGATGCTAAAGAAATTTGCCAGCATAATAACCATTGAAAATCGGTACTAACTGCCTCCATCTATGGAAAATTTGCATAACTGCATGTACTAATGACATTTACGATACGATATGCTTGTTTAGTACTAAAGGCATTTACAATACAAAAAAATCTCATGTACTACAATATGTCGTACGGTTGATTAAAAATACCTTCGACTAATTTCTGTAATAATGCTCTAATGAAGACACATTCATATTACACTCAACCACAAGAATATGCGATGTGTTGTATGCATTATTCGACTCATCATTAAATTGTTTCATAAGTTTTACATTCATTTATTGCTCCAGTCGTAAATTGTGACTTAGACTGATGGTTGACGTGTTCGAGTCGTTACGATATAGAGCGGAGGCAACATTTTTTTCGTACTCAATGACTAGTTATTTTTAAATGACTGTAGGAATAGGTCAGACCTTATACGTAACATACAAGTTTCATTTGAATATTTTGAAACATTGTGTGTAACGAAATAGTATATACATATAGAGATACATGCATCATTTATAGTGGGAAACAGCTAGATTCGAAAGGCACGAAATTGAGTAGAGGTATGCCTCTGTCGGGCAACGAACCGCTAAACACTTACAGATGGTTGCACGAGTAGATCGAAACAATTTTGAAGCTTTTAACGCTTGATTACATATTGCAATTGCTTCCTTACTTTGCATATATGAAATCTTAAAGTAATTAGTAAGGTCCTATGCAATCGTTGCTAGTTTTCTGCTATATGGTTTTATCTAAATATAACAATAGTAGTTTCCACGTGTCTATCGAATTGCGCAACCAAATTTGGATCGTACTGAAATCTTACAGGTTTGTCCGTTTTAACGAGACTGTTTTCAATATAATCCTTTACATTACCTGTTCATGAAGGCGAAATCATCTACATAGGGGTTTTGAGAATTAATGCTACCAGAGCTATTAAAAGATTAATAAAAGTGTAAAAAGATATTTGAAAAACACACATTGTGCAATAAGCATCAACGAACAGCGAGAATGTTTACTGAGAAATTCTCCACTAAACATATTTGACTTAAGCATAGAATAAAGCAATTCTAATGCGTTACAAGGTATTTCTTAATTACTATTTACACATGTAGCATTTACAGTCTGTCACACTCGCTCGTGTGGTCACAGCGTTTGTTTTGAAACATCGCTATCTGATAAAAGATTAATGCAATACGCGAATGTGGACAGCTACGTACTCGCTTCACTATGAAAGAGTTAAACGCATATTAATTGCAATGTGTTTAACACTAAGGCGTTAAGTAAACCCTTCATAGATAAGCCTTTTTCATATTTCGCTTCTGCAAACTATACAGGTCAATAAAATTTAGGTGTTAGTTGTACGTTACCAATATCCAAAAAAACCTTGATAAATTCCTTTATTCCCAGCCATCATCTGAGGCAAATTATCTAATCAATCATCTCTTGTCCAAAATCGATGCGGACGAACTAGTGCGTTCTCAGCAAATATAACTTCTCTTCTTACGGCGTGTTATACATCTTGGTTCTTCAGCGAATAAGTCGCTTATAAGTTGATGGTAGTACGGCTACATGATGCTTGAAGACATTTGACCTGGATCGTTACAAAAAAGCCATTTATACGCAGTCATCGCGATTGCACGGCGCTTTGTGTTGCGTCATGGAAAGGGCAAATTTGTTTTTGTCTTCTAAACTTGAAAAGAAAAAGCTTTGTGGTACTTTTATTAGATTTAAACTGATAAGGTCTCATAGATGTTGGGAGAAACGTCTTCATTAACGCTTGCGTTTCAATTGTCTCTTCAAATACCCGCATAAGTAATGTTTAGGGACTTACATTAAAAAGTAACGCAGCTTTCAAACTGTCAAAATAAAATTACATACTCGTACGTATGATATTCATTTCACCAAAGTCAGAAAAAAGTTATCTTTTCTTATTAAGTCAAACTTGAGCGATTGTAAGGAAAGTTTCTTGAAAACAATGAGGTAATCTTAAATTGCGTAACGCAAACTAAACGGATAAAGTTTAAGTGCTTAGCGACTTGCTGGGACTTGCAGGAAACATTTGTTATTCGGTGTTGCAACCCCGCTGGACGGCGTGACTTTCTCTTTATTATGTCGATTTTATCCGCTGTTACCTAGACATCTATCGTACTATGGACGAGTAAAGAACAACATATTTGAATCGCTTCATTTGAATATTTGAAACGCTCACTGCACTACACTTGCAGTTGCATCACTCAAGTTATTCATAAAATTCTCGATTTCCTTAATTTTTTTTGCATTGGATTTTCAAGAGCAATAAGAAAGTCGTTTCGTATACATCGTCGTTTCGTCGTACATTTTACGTCGCTATTCTAGGATCAAACCGACCGGATTACATATTAGAAGTCTAAAATAACCTGTCTTTATTCGTTGTGGGTATGTCAAGTGGCTTGAATGTCGATTTAATCCTCTGTTTCTTACTTTCATCTCGCGTTACTGCGCGCGCACGTAATGTGCATCATCTTGCGGACGATGCATTATGTTTTTATCACACGCGCTTTGGTCAACTGCTATTTGTCAAGTTTTTTTGGGTCATCAGCGTACTCGATTTAATGTACGAAAGCCTGACTAACACGCAATTTTGTTAAATTTTATTTTTCTTTCATAGAAGAGAGGCATGTTAAGGGACTATTGCAAACACAGATGTTAATTCATTGTAGTAAAGTTATTGTAATTTCATTTTAGATTACAAATAAATGGCATACTCTTCATACTGTTATAGACTAGTGTGAACTGAAATTGTTTTAATTACATAACATATTTTCAGTTAATTAACCTACCTGAAAATGAAGTAAAACATTTATAATATTGAATACATATTAAAACTATAAACAAAATATTCGAATCTATAACCAGGAGCTATGAAATAACAAAATGAGGAATTAATTAAAGCTAACGTTACGTATTCATTGTTATGTCACCAAATATTGGTACCGCAACGGTCCAAATAGTGTTGTTTTAATTAGCATTGGAAATGTTTATCTGTCGTACAGTAGAGGTCGTGGAAAGCGTCGAGTCGTGTCCAACGAATATTGCATACGCTTATAAGAAAACACCGGTTATGTAAAAAAGATTACGCCTACGCGATAATGATCGGTTAAGTCTACTGCGGTCAAATGCCCACGGTTAAATGCTAAGTACGGTTTAGTGCATTTATCTTTCATCTTTACAGATACGATACTAATCTTGTTACCATCTCAGTATTCTAACAGTGCATCCTTGCCAAATAAATAATGTTTATGTTTTATGTGTAAGCTGAGGCAGATGTTTATTTTTTTAATTTTAACGAGGTCATTAATCATTCCGCGTTAACCTTTTTGTATACCGACACGATCATCTATCATTCTCTAATTTGATTCATATTAGACTCACTGACGTGAACATTTCATATACGTATGTAAAGAATAATAGAGGTGTCAGTCATGTTATTAATTTGCCCGAAAATAAATGTATCATTCAAAACCGATAATAACAAAATCATAACAAGAATGTACATAGTTCTTCTTGTCATAGCTTTAATTAAGATACAAATATTTATTTATTTGTTAAGGCAATGCGGAAAACATTTGTATATTGCAGTTGATGACAAAATAGTATCTTGGACAATAGTTACATAACACAGAAGTAGAAACTTTCGTAACCTTGACATGACGATGTAACACATCGAGAATTTAGATATTTATTATTAATTATAATACAAAAGCACAAAAGTGGATTTGGTGGGTTATATTTTAAGAGTATGTAAATTGTTAACCTTCATAAGTTATCATATTAATATGTCTATGGTCTCAATTACAGATATTGCTGTTCGTGGTGATAAGTTCAATAAGCGCTGAACCGGACCCGAAAAAATACAAGTTGGATGAAACAGAGAAGGATCAGAAAACCCTAAGTGACGACGAGAGAAACTTTTTGAGGGAAGTCGAACAAAAATTCGGTATCAAATCTGATATTCCAATTGAAAACATAAAAAGTGACAGTAATGTAAAGATTGCAAATAAAACAGGTGCACATGATGGACAAAAACCTCCGTTCCCTGCAGTAATAGCCATTGAAATTGTTAACGATACAGATAATAACTCGAAGGACAAAAGAACAATCGATGCCAACCTTGGCTATGGCTATCGTACAAATAATGGATATTCGT
Organism: Myscelus amystis hages; assembly: GCA_018244895.1. Taxonomy (NCBI): domain Eukaryota; kingdom Metazoa; phylum Arthropoda; class Insecta; order Lepidoptera; family Hesperiidae; genus Myscelus; species Myscelus amystis. Next base: position 7,506 of record DWQT01001193.1, read on the forward strand.
ATTCTTATTTCGGGAAACCCGCTCAAGATAAAGGGAAATTTATGATTTATCCATACTCTCAAGAAGATATTCCTATACGTCACAGTAATCACGGTCAAAGTTATTATTCCTCAAAACATACGCCTCATACACATACTAGTGTAGAAATACAACCATCACAGGCCTTTGAATTAGTATCAGTAAAGGACGAGCAAAGTGGATATGATTATCGGCCACCCGCCAATCCACTTACCTATGATAAAGTAAATACTCACCAGTCTTCGACATATACAAAAACCGCACATCCTTCCACCTTATACACAACATATAATGGAGAAGGATTTACAGGTCTCAGTGGACAATTCCCTACAATTATGCCCAATTACTTTGTTGAGCCTACACAACTTCTTCAAAATCCTCAGTATCAGAGTGTTGGATTAACTTCAGAACATTTGCGCACTCATGGGTCACATTTGGGGCAAAGAGTAGTCCCAGTTCTAGTATTGAGAATTCCAGGTTCTTATCTTAAAAATCCAACAGCTGAACTCTACGCAAATTTACCAAATAATTATCCTCTGTCACAACATTTAAACACTGTAAACCTGCAAGAGCTTGTAAATCAGTATTTTAAAAAACAGGGCTACTCTTTCGCGCCTCAAGTAACCTATCAAAATCCTGTATCAACAGCCCAGCCAGTCGTTACTCCTAATCATGAATCACATCATTACGCTAATCCATATGTTCAACCCGCATACACTAATGCTGATTACTCTGGTGTACAATACTCTGCAGTGAAACCTGTTATGGCAAGGTATCCTTTGAGTTACACCCAGCAGAAGTATTTAGTATCACCAACCAAATCATTGTATATGCCTATGCAACAACAGCAATACGAGTATCAATATCAGTATGTTCCTTCAACTGCACAACCGCAACAAAGCTATTATGTCCAACCACAACAATATCAAACTTCTGAACCACTAGATAATTCTCATCAATACCACAATACTCAAACTAATATGGAACAACAGGATGGATATCAGGTAGGCGTTAACACGGTTGAGTATAGAACGCCTCAGCAAGCTGTCAGTCAAGAAGCTAGTGCTACTCCTACTGAATATGAAACGCAACAACAAAATGCAGGACATGAAAATCACCAGTCTGTTCAATCTTATTATCAGTCTCCCCAATCAGAAACAGCTCATTACGATCATTCGCAAGAAGATACATCGGCATATTCTCCACAGGAAACGGATTACTCATCGCAATCACAACCTGAATATAGTTCCTCATCATCTGGATATTACACTCCGAAGCAATCTGATGATAAACAAACCGTATCAGTATACCCTTCTCAACTAATACACTCAGAAAATTACCAAGAGCAGTCTAATCCAAATGCAGCACAAGAATACGTTTATCAGAATAAAAATGGGCAAACAAGCCAGGATTTGGTACTTACTGAAAATTACCCTACTAAGGATCACACTATCGCTACCGTTCTACCATATAGTTATAAACAAGCAATTAAACCTAGTGTAGCTAGCATTCAGACTGTTAGCTACGTTACACCCATGCCCTCATCAAAATACCAGTCACAATACAAGATTATGGTGCCGCAAACGGTTTTAAAACACCCAGATAGTGATAAGGTATCTTATGTTAATTCGCAATCTGTATCACCGCACTACTTACAACAGAGTCATTACAGTCACGAATCGGTGGCCGAGCAGGAATACTCTGTAGGAACACAATATATTAGTCCTACCGCTGCCAAAACATCTTATATCAGGAATTACCACGCTCATCCTAAAAGACAAGCTAGGCCTGACACTAAAGTTGCGTCATCTGTAGCAACAACAACCACTGTCAGGAAACAAACTCATAAATCCGATAAAAAAAAATCGACGTAAAATCAGTTTTCATACGCAAAAATGTTCTCAGATGATGTATATTATTTTGTAAATATTAGCTATATTTGTACATTAGTTAGGTTTACATCTATTATTTGATTACGTATTGAAGGTATCTTGGCCGTTAAGTATACCTTTGTTAGAATAAAAAGAACGTGGTAGTGTTGTTACAAGTATTGTTAAATACTCTAATGCTTTTTAGTCATTATTTAGCTTAAAGTCATATGCACAAGTTGTTACTCATTCAGGAATTATACAACTTAATGGGAAAATTAAATTTAGAGCTATTTGACACTGATTTTTTCTAAAAGGACTGTATTATTTTATTAATGTTAAATTAATTGTTGAATTTGTGATTTTTGTTAAATGATTTTTTTATTGTTTATTTATTCCTATGTAGTTATTAATCTGGCTTTTTAAATGTGCAATATTTGTATAAGACTATTACTTAAACTGATTGTTTTATAATTAATAAAATATATGTAAATCTGCCGTCGTTTGTGTACCTTTATTTTGTTATTAATATACATACATATATAACATGTAATGTAGAGTTTAGACTACTAGAGTATCGGAGTAACATAATTATAAACTCTAGTTTAATTTGCTTCCCAGCAGGCAAAAGAGAGACTTTCAATTCCGGTCCTTACTAACTTAAGTGATATTTTTAGTCATATTTGTAAATTTGTTTTTGTTTCCTATATACAAAATTTAAACAACGAAACATGAAAGTGGGCGACCAATTAGCGATAGGCAGAATTTATTAATATTTTAAGAGCTTCGCCATGTTTAGGGAGCGAGGGAGAAGTAATTTAAAAGGGAACCAAAGCATCGACGTTTAACATAAAAATGTAATAATAAAAGGTTATTTTAACAAGAAATTTGTATTCCCTATGTTTTTGAATGTTTTTATCGGGCTTTACCTGAAATTAATGTAGTCACGGCTTCAGTAGGTTCAAGTTTGTTAGCCAATAGACATCTAATACCAGGCACCTAACATGTAGGTATGTAGATACATCTCAACAAATCTCTACAACTGACAGTAATTAATCAATCTTGTCTCAACTTGTCTAATTTATCCGACTCATCCGACCGTAAACATTATATGATCGAGCTAAATGCTGCTCTGATAAAAGTGTAAGATCAATCACATTGATTTATAATATACACGCGACTTCGTTCACATTGCGTACCGAGATATAATCATAAGTTACTGCAATTACCTCACTGATCACTGGTCACTTTTATTCTATCCTAAATTACTTTTGAAGTCCTTAAACTGTCGATAAGTATTCACATAAAATGGGTCTGGCGTTTCAGGTATTAGCCCGGTTAAACACCGGTTCGAAAATTAGACTGGGTGTTGGTAAGAAGCTAAAATTTTATTTTGACTTGAAGAAAAACAAAGGAATTCCGAAAACATGCCTATTATATAGCTATATATGTGGCTTATTGCTGGAGCGTTGTTATTATATTAGAAATGTTGAACATGCGACAAATTAGAGGAAGCCAATTTTAATAACATTAAAAATGGGATGTCTCAGGGAATTCTTTTAATATCTCCAGTCGACTGCGACTATTATAATTTCATATGTACATTTTGCAAATATCATAATCTATTAGGAGTCATATGTTTTTTTTCTTATCAGATTCTTTTACCAGATTTTTATGAGAGGCATCAGCCAAGTGGGTAGATATCAATCTATTTCTATTGTTAATCAATTTCATACACAGATGTATAGGTACATAAATTGGTAATAACCATTAATTAAAATAAACGGGCAGATTTATTTAGGTGACATAAATGTTTTCCTTATTTTCTTATTGTCATTACTTGATTTAGACTCGCTACCTACCTAACTGGTACATATAAAGCTAAAGAAAGATATGATAAAAACTAACCGGGTAAGTAAACATTTCACTCTCTTTCCCGGATATCTTCCGCATTTTCCGGCCGGTCCCCAACCGGTTGTCAGGAATCAGGAAGAGGTGTGGACCGGATCGGTAAGTACTCATTAGACCCGTACACACAGGTAAAATTCTTAGATTACATTTTTATTAAGAAATATTTTTTTCTGACCGTTACAAATAGTAAATGGTACACGACGAAAAGTAGGCCGGTCAATCATTAGACTCAGGTCTGTGTTCACATGCAAAAATTGTAAGTACATAATCCAGATTTACTTACCAGGATAAGAAGGACAATGAATGAGTTTGTGAACATTTACAGTCAGTTCAGGTGTCAAACGTAAAAAAACGATTCCCCTAGTATTATAGAAGTAGAAAAATGATTTATAATTATTGCTTTAGAAACAAGAATAAGTAGAAGCTACTATTATTTATCATATAAATGAGATGCAATGATACATTTCTTACCTTTCCTATCCAATGGCGAGATCACTACAATAATCTTAATTTTGGCCACATACTCGTACTAACGATAATATATATCATACAATATACAATGTACAATAACAATATCATATTATGATTTTAAAAGGATGTGACAAAACCAGACATCCATTAATATACACTACTGCCATCTAGCGAATTCTTAAAAAATCATATATACTACTTCGACAAAGTGAGAGGTTATGATATTTATTCAACTACTATGAACATAAACATAATATAAAAGAAAGGTTATCTCAGAGATGTCGCTAGTTAGAAAGTTAATTTTTGTATTGCATTTTTGAAGTGATAAAATGTATACAAATAAGAGCATTACTGGAAAAACATGTTCATGTATATTTATTAAAAGTTAATACATACAAAAACCAGTAATTTGCTTTTATTTTAAGCTTTTAATTTCAAGTCGCTTTCCGAGCCGGAAGTATTTTAAGAAAACAAGAGAAAATTATTATTGTTCGCGAAAGCACTTTTATTAAATAAATAACACTTACTTATTATACATAGTTCGTGTTTAAGCACTACAATAATCATTTAACATTACCGAAATACTTTCTATTACCTGAGTAATTTCCTATAAATGATTTATTAGAATACAAAAAAAACGTGTACTCGTTTCTGTCCGGCTGTGTGTCCGCAGAAAAAAAGAGGAAATGTAAGCGAATCATAGATTCCGTGACATAATGTTTGTGTTGGGATTTATGTTATCTTGATGATATATCTTAATTAAATATTGCGTGTAGCAACCTTAATGTTATTAATTAGAATTTCGTTGTTATGTAACCGAGTGAAATTGACACGTTTCTATATAAATATAAGAAAAAAATGCGTGCCGAATGCTGTTAGTTGGTTGCCTCTGGTATAACGTAGACCGGTATCGTTCTGCAGTCCGACACACAAACAAATTGTTTTGATAACAACTGCTTCACGATAAAAATAGGTATAACGATTGTTCTTTTGATTTACCGTCTACGAAAGCCTCTTTCTAGTCTGTACCATCTTACAGATACATCGATGTTAAGACGTGGACTATAAATGCTATGGCATGTCTCCACGTAATCAATTAGATGCACGTGAATATGTATTTATTGCCTCCTAAGACCATTAGATATAATATTGCATGAGACACGACACGAACGATATAATTGATTTAGAGCGAGCTATTTTAAATATTTAAATTGAATCGCGTTCAAGAGCTACGCCGACTGCCGACGCGATGGATCGGTTAGATTAAGACTACTGTAGACATATTTCACGAGTGCGTAATAGATTAGAAAAAACAGAAGAGTATTAAAGAATTATACAACGTTCCCTAACACTATACAGATGAGCACAAAGGCTTTATCAAGAGCGAATATAATAGACGAACAGATTAAATTGTGTTTTATCGTGGCCTTTATATTATCAGTACTGTTGAAATAAGAGGTAATAATAATGTTACTGAGAGTATTTATACTTATAGTAAATTACACTGATCATACTCTACTCTGATTTGAATAGTTTCGTGTTTGAATATTAAATGTCGATCACTATACGAGTAGCAGTGAACGAAAACAGCGCAAACAGAAATGCACCCCTTAAGCCTTCTTAAAGTTCTCTAAGGCATTCGAAATTAACCCACCCGGAGTCTACCAGTGAGGTAGACAAAAGGTACTCGTTCTAAGAGGAGACCAATGGTTAAATGTGGATTAGACTTGATTAAGAAAATGGTAGAGTCAATAAATAGATATGTATACTTAATACTGAAAATCTTAATGCTAATGAATTACCACTTGCTCCTGGCAAAAGGAAATTCAAAACTTATCTTATCGTTATATTATCTTGATATTTTAATCACTGTCAAATGTGAAATCGTAATTTAAAGATAATATGACTTTGACTTCGTTAATATGCATTTAATCGCTTGGCAAGCCCTTTTCACCATCAGGTTAGGGGTTTACTGTCAATAAACTCATAGGTAATTACCAAGCATCATTTGCTTAACCAGTATCCTTAACGTGGATGTTTATTTTAATATCATCTTTCACTTATTTTAAAGTCCTTGTTATCTATGTCTAGACCGCTCTTCACCGTCAGGTCAGCTTTCATTTTCTTTCATTTCATGTTTCTATTTGAATTTATCAGAGAAATTCATTGCATGTAATGAATGTATAAATTTTTCGTAATTACGTTTTAATGTAATAAATGGATTCTTAGTGATATTTTATTTCTTTGAAGAGAACGAATGACGTTTTAATTAGATACATTTGTATTTGTAAGAGACTTACACTATAGTTGAAATTAGCCTGCACTGCTATCAACTAAATGAAATTAAATCAACGAAGTTAAATTTAGTGGTAACAAATATTGAGTCACCACAGTCTATTTTCATTAATATAAAGTATCGATGATTTGTGTAGGAAGTGTTTTCAAAAAATCTGACAGATAAAACAAATCCGCTACTAGACTGGTTATGCAATAAAAAGTACTGATCGAGTAGGTATTCTGTTAAATGATCATATTTCACTATTTGAAACCTCGATGTTAAATCTCTTCAAAATATCTAAATGTACCGCATAATAAACAATCACTTTACGTGTTTCACACCCGAGGCGCAAGTTAAATAAATGTCTGCTTACTCGAAGTACTGCTTACGACTTTCTTGTTTAAAACATAGAGAAACCATTTTAACACTGAGTTAGACTTTTTTGTGTTTTAAAAATTATTTTCTAGATTTATTTATTTTACACTTTATTGTAATCTAGGAAAAAACAGACCTCGAACTTAACGACTCATGGCATTTTCAATTAGTCAACCCCTGTATTTTAAAGTAGATATTATGATATTAAAAATTACTACCAGATTATTTTAAAATTCCATGAACATTCACTTACAATCATAAAGTTTTCATATTTGATGTTAAGCTGCATTCGCGGCTTCACCTATACGGAATGTTGATTTCAATTGGTTATAAAAATGCTTTATATTACCAATATATAGAAATTAAATTCTGCACCATTTTTAAAAGTTTAAACTCTTCTTTTTATTCTGTCTGGTTAAGCCTACACTTTAAAGAAGAATACAGTTCCAACATAAGTGGAACAGATTCCATGTTCTGTTACAGCGGCAGGTTTTTGTAGCCAATTCAATTAACATTTCAATAACAATAAAATTTTATTGACCTCGTATTTCACTATTTAATCTGTAGCGGCAAGGGTAGTCATAACAGTAATATGGACCAATGTGGCACTGAGCTTTAAACCTATATAGGCTATGAATAATCATTTGCGTATTGCAAGCTATTTAATCAAATTGCTATTGTTAAGCCTTTCGTTTGAACCGAGTCGACCTCTCACACGTTGAAAGTTTAGTTCTGAAGTTAATAATTATTTGTAGAGTGAATATTTGAAAAAGAGGTGTTTTGTATGCATTGTTTATGAAAATATTAGTAAGTGAAAATTTCCAGAAAGAAAATATAAACAGCTTTCGATGCAAATGTCTTTATATACGAGTACAAGATGATGATACAGTATCAAGGTAGTCGCTCAAAATTGTAAGTAATCAAATACTTAGTCGTTAAAAATGGATGTAAAAAAAAATTATTATCTATCAAAACGTTTGGTTAAGTTTATTCCCAGCTCATAGACATCAACAATGAAAGTGGCTGACCTTATAGGGAAGTAAGGTAAGGTTCGTTCATTGGGATTCTGCGGCCGGCGCGTGGAAATGTTAATGCTTGCTGCGAGATAAACTGCCCACGCAGCTTCTCAAACGTTCAGCTTCATTGGCGGATAATTATGCTATGAAAGTGACACTGGGAACTGGAATGTTTTCACCCTTTTCGTTACATTTGGCGAGAGTAACGTTTGAACTGGAATACTCTTGAAATAAATGATCAAACCCGACTACATAAGGTAAACCACTTTATAAGGCAACCATATCTGTATTATAGTAACAAAAAATTAAATAACAATGTTTCCCTGTGATATCGAAATAATTTAGGAGTGGTTGAATTATGTTAATTCTCCTGGAATCTGTGTGGAAATTTAAGCTTATTTTTTTATCATTTCATGCGTGTTATTATACATATAAACCTTCCTCTCAAATCACTGTATCTATTAAAAAAACCACATCAAAATCCGTTGCATAGTTTGAAAGATATACGCATACATAGGGACAGGAAAAAAAAGCGACTTTGTTTTATACTATGTAAAGATAAAGATACTGAAATGAGGCAGCATAATTTGTATATCAGTAGTTTGGTATAAGTGTAAATAACAGAGGTAACTTTGAGAATCAACAGCCCTAAGCGAGTGTGCTGCATCGAGTCCATCCGTCTCAATGCACCCACTGCAGCGCACACAGACGCGAGCCGCTACGCTCCGCCACCCCTGTATATAAACGTACCACAGACTAGCCTTGAACTTCATTTCACCAACGACATTCAGCGAAAACCACCCTTCGATTTCCACCTGTGCGGATATTGGACTTTGTGACGTGAGCTATGTTGTGTTGGAACTGAACGTGAATACTGTGATTGGTGCTCTCAAACGAATGATTTGAAAATGAAGACCGTACTGCATGCGGTGAGTTCGAATTTCAAATGTATTAGACGTATGATTTAATTATAAGGATGAATGCAATAAAGAACAGTCAGGAAGTTCCAAAATAAATCTAGAAGCTACTTAGTTCTGTGACGATATATGAACATGTATGTATGTATTTTTGCCAGTGATTGCCACAGATTACTGAAATATTATTATTTTTCTTTTTTATGCACTCTTTAAAACTAACTTTAACGAAATATACGTAATTGTGTGATTATTTGGTACTCATTATGTGAGATTTATATTCTGTGGAATATTTAAATCAAAGCAACATCGTATCCCAACTTAGCCAACACAAGCTGATACATAATGTAACACCCTGAAATGCGTACGTTTTTAACGTGTACGCGTTTTAGATATTTACTTACATATATGTATGTTTCTGAAATTATTTTATAATCTTATAGAGTTTCTACCTTAGTTTGCATAAATACGTGTGGAAAGATTTGTTTAAAAAAATATGCCGTAACAAATACCCAAACAATCATAGAAGCTTCAATAAAAATGTAAGTGAAAAAAATGGTTCGTCTTATCATAATACTGCTATTTATATTACCATTAAATTCAACGGAATATTATCATTCTTAGTTACATCGTTATTATAAAAATGTGTATCACTGGGTTTCTAAGCGTTTTAAAAAGTGATATGCAATTCATTTCACTTCACGATGAATTTATCTCGCGGCGAGCATCTTAGTTAATTAACGCACTTTAATTGGCTAACACGTGACACCTAGCGTGTAGAAAGTAAAAAGATGATCGGGCGGATGAAAAATAAACAATAGGTAACGTTTACCATCAATACACGGTAGACGATATAATCACACCCACTTTACATATTTCTCACATATCCTGGTTTTTATTGGCAATTGTGGCTTATGAATGTATTCATTTAAGCATTAATTATTTGTTTTTATTACGGTTATTCTATGGAAAACGTTTATTAACTTTGCAAACGTAAGACACAACACTGGGAATTATTTTTTGTAATGACATTATTAGTTTGAATTGGATTTTGTTGTTTTAAATCGTATTGGATGATACAACATGTGTACTGTATACTCAGGGTAGTAGGATAGTCACACTTATTACACGTTGAAGTATATTATTAAATATTATATTTGTATAATAGAAACGACGATCTCAGACGTTAGGAGTAGCAACGCATCTGTGATTGACCTGTACTAGTACAGATACTACAAAGTGCTAATACCGTTACTGACAAATAACACTTGGGCTAATGTTACTAATGGTACGTTCAGACTACGACACAAATTCTGACATAAATGTCAGACATTAATGTCTGTGCTATTTGCACTTATACGGAATTTTCCACATAAAACTCATTTTATGCATTAAAACGCGATGCAGTGTATATGAAAATGTCAAACG
>DWQT01001194.1:0-17782 GCA_018244895.1 Myscelus amystis hages
TTTGTATAATTCATTTAATCAGGACTCACGCCACATCGTTCAGCTAGTGGAAATAGTAAAACGACCAGGCCAAACCTTGGGATTGTACATCCGGGAAGGCGACGGTGGAGCCAGGACGGACGGAGTGTTCATATCTCGGATAGCCCTGGAATCAGCAGTATACAACAGCGGATGCCTGAAAGTTGGAGACGAAATCCTGGCAGTTAATTTAGTGGATGTAAGACGTATGTCGCTAGATGACGTCGTGATTATCATGTCTATTCCACGAAGACTGCTGCTTTGCACTAGACAGAGAAAAGGTAAATATGACTGTCATTTTAAAGTTACGGCTCTGAAAGCTACGTCACGTATTTTATTCAATTCAATAATGTCAAGTTATGAATCAACAACGTTCGGTAAATTTTAGATTTTTGTTGCTGAAATATTATTTTGAATTTCGGTAGGTAGTGAACTTAATTAATGACATTTTAATTATATTCTTACATACATTACAGTTCATGATATGAAAATTTCGAAATATCGTTTTACGCATCAGGTAGAGCTCATTCACTCGTACATTCAATACTTCGAATATTCTATTTTTAAATTACTAAGTTACACAATTACATTTAGTTTTAGGTCTTGAAACACAATTTATGTTACAATTATTAACTCACAATCTTCGTAGTTATATATTTGCAGTTTTATTATACTTGTGGATTTGCAGGCAAATCTGGTCCAGGCTCGCCGTCACTGCCGCGGGCCGAACACAAACCACCTCCTGTCGTTGTACTGAAGAGAGACTGTCGCGATGACGACGACAGAGATCGTGATAGAGTTGACGGCTTATACTCGCAGTAAGTCTTTATTTATCAAGGTTTAGAGCAAACAAATAACGGCCTGCGAATACGACATCGGATAGTATATCCTTATGCAGTAAGCCCGCCGTTTCTTCTATAACAGTAACCACCCATAACAAAGTGTCATGTATGTAATATTCCTGGATTAGAGCAAAATAACTTTGGCTTCATTTCACAGCATAAATTTCCATATTTACCTATTTACCCTTGATATCATGACAATTTTAGACATGGTACTCTCCGATCGACTGGAGCCCCGAGTAATGTAGTTCGCCCCGTGGGCGATGGTCGGGAAGAAAGAAGTCGCATGCAACTAGGGCCGCTCTCCCCAGATTCAGCTGGACTTGATCTATACTACAACTCACGTCCGCCTTCTGATCATTCTACATGGAGGTAAAGGTTTTTTTATTTTGATACTAAAATACATTTGATTTAAACTTTGTTTTTAAATGCTTTAGCAGACAGATTCTACACATTATTTTAATTGTAACATGTTTCTCAGTTATCGACCCCCGCCTCCGGTCATAACCGAACAGCCGAAGTCGTCCGCCACGCACTTTGTGCCTTACGAAAGGTCGTATCCGAATACGCTCGAAAGTTTGGCAGAAAAAGTTCACTCCTTCTATCCCTCAGAAAGTGGAAGGTATAATTACATCATGTTTAGAATTCTTCAAGTAACATAATAAGGTGTACTTAAATATTATATATGTTTTTGTAGTACACGATTTGGTGGAAGAGTACCTCGGTCAGGGTCGGAACAGCAGTTACCACGTGCGGAGACGCACTCAGATTTTGGAAGACATTCATTGCTCAGGTCCAGCTTAAAGGCTTCAGCGGCTACTGGTGGTGGTTAGTAATTTGTTATACTTCAATAAAGTTTTATCTGGCCATCATCTCTTATTAACTCACAGATGGTATCAAAATGTTTTCCGATCCACATTTATCGTCGACGAAGACTGACGATAACCATTCTTTCAGCTTCAAGTATGTCAAGATATAACCAACGTTATGGTGGAGTGGGAATGACAGGAGCGGGTCTAACAAGCAGCGGTCTTGGTGGAACTGGTCTAAGTGGTACAGGTTTGGGTGGCCCTGGGTTACCTTCAGGCCTTTCCAGTACTGGACTAAGCGGATTGACAGGCTCAAGTTTAGTAGGCTCGGGATTAACGAGTTCTGGCCTCGGTGCAAGTTTAACTGGTACCGGGTTGGGATCAACACTTGGTGGAGGTTACGGAACCACTGGATTAGGTTTGCCATCGTACAGCAGTAAATTTGGGACGTCAAGAAGAAATAGAAGTTTAGATTATTCTTCAGATACTGAAGCTACAGCTCCTACGAGAACACCGTACTATTCAGGGTTGAGCGGATACAGGAGTAGTACATTGGGAAGAGATATCGGATCTAAATTCAATTCATTGCCGAGGGATGTTAGAGGAACAGGGCAAAGGTAAAGTCACATATTAATTAAATGATGATATCTAATATGATCAAATGCAAGTTTGTATGTAAGTATTATACTAAAGTTCGTTTAATTTTTACATAGGCTAGGTTTATCTAGACGCGCTGGCAGTGTCCTTCAAGATGAACCAGAACCATTATCTTCACGATTGGATCTTCGTTCTTCTAGAGGCAAGTGTCCTGCATGCTAAGATTTTTATGGTCATGATTTTATTACTTTCAAGATTTTGAATCTGCCACTTTTTCAGGTCGTTTACCCTCCTCACCTTCAGTTTTCACATCAGACGAATACAGGGCGTGGTTATCCCGTGCCCCATCAACTAGTGCACTCTATGAAACACTTCGCCCGAGACTTCCAACGCACTATTCCGCTGAAAATATCCACGATGCTTTGAAGAACGTAAGTGAAGCTTTGTCAAAAAGCTACAGAAACATGACAATCGCTGTGCTAAGCCAGCCGCCTACACACATGGATCATGAACATACATACATACATACACATTAGTTGTAAAAATGTAAAAGCACTAATATGCAATTATTTTAAGCAGCACTACTAAAGTTATATTAATCATTTTTTATGTTTACTCTATTTATAAAATGCTTCTATATATACGTATATTATTCTTATTTTATCCTTCATATATCACTTTACCATTGACCACATCACCTGCCATCGCCATACATCTTCCAGATGGAAAGTGGTAGTCGCTTCGGCTCATCGCTTGGCTTGTCAGCTGGTCGGCGGATCGAGCGCCCTCGTCACTTACCAGCTCGCTCGCTCTCGTCACAACAGTTGGGACCGACCGCTGGAGGATCACCATCAGCTCGACGTGTGCGACAACTCCTAGAGCTTGGTTCAAGATTCAACTGCCCAAATCCTAGTCCTGTGCCAACACCAAGCTCCCGTCATCAGCGTCAGCTCGATATCAATCCTAATGGTAAGGATTTTGAAATTGCATATTTCAATAGCACTTGTAAACAAATATTGGATTAATTTTGATAATTATAACCATAACTTCATTATTTCAATCCACAGAGTTCCTAAAATACAAGGTGGAGAAACCTGGTGCAGGGGGATTATCAGCATCTATGACCGGTCTGTCTCGTCTTTCTGGGGGAGTATCAGGGATGTTATGGGTACATCTCTTAGCCGGCCGGGGTCTACGGCCTGTACCTTCTGGATCTTCGCCGGGCTCACCACCGTCAGGTCCCTTAGCCGCACCACAACAGCCGGTGGCACCAAGAGATTTGTACTGCGTACTTGAATGTGACCGGGTACACAAAGCTCGGACTGTGGTAAGATCGTAGTTTCTCATCGTACCAGGAAATACCGTCACTGATAAAATAAGTTCACTTCTTTATTATTTATTTTTATCCAGGAAATCCATTATTTTTATCCAACTTTAGATTTGATAGTGAAAAAATTAGTCTTTTTATCGTATATAATAATGTTTAACTAATATCCACGATCAGGTGCGAAATGGCGAACTCCAGTTCGATTGGGACGAATCGTTCGAACTGGAATTGGTGGACAATCGGCAGCTCGACGTGCTGGTATACTCTTGGGATCCGCAGCACCGCCACAAACTCTGTTATCGTGGTGCTGTCACTCTGCCCGACTTGCTCGCACGATCGCCTTCACATCAGCTTGCTATTAGGGTAAGAAATTACTTCTTTATTAATGATCTTAAGCGTGAAAGGTGGAGAAACCATTTGATTAGTAGAATTTATAATAATTTAAAGACAGATTTTAATTTCTTATAAAAGCTATTTTCATTAGCTATTTAAGAGTATATGTACAGTAGCGAGATGTAAAAACTATTCAATTCGTATGAAACAAACGGAATTACTCGTAATTACTGAACCCATTTTACTAGAGTTTTATAAAGATGTCACAAATTACGCTCCTCGTCATTAATGAATATCCAGTTACGATAGTACAGCTTTAAAAAAAGGGCTAATGATTGTTATGTTCTTTTCATCTGTTTTGGCACATACCAAACTCTTCTGCCAATAGATGGATCCACGGGGCACGCTCTACGTTCGCTTACGGCACACGGAGCCACACGACCTGTTCCGTCGCCGACCAGCGCCGCCACGTATCTCACCGCCGCCGCTATTCGGGACAGAGTTGGACACGGTGGTGGCTCGGGAGGTCCGACCACCGCATGCGCCGCCCGTCCCGCTTGTCGTCCGCCGATGCGTAGAGGAGATCGAAAGACGAGGACTGGATATCATTGGTAAGATTGGCTTTGAACACTTTAGAAATAACGGCCACACTTTTGTTTGTGGTATTGAAGCGCACACAATAAAAATAAAAGGACATATGCAGTTTAAAAAACAAAGAAAACAGCTAAAATAATGAAATAGCGCAAAAGCTAGGTATAACAGAGTATAAAATTTTTTTGAGACTTTGACCGATTACATGAAATTACAAGATCTATGCTGAATGTAGCACCACAAAACATTGCCAATAACTGTTGTCGTAATAATGTTTACGATTTGATCCAATGAATTGACTCTGTAACTTAATACATCCAGGTAACCAATGGCTCAGCAGAAAACTAAACTTGAAATCATTGCTCATTTTTATTTGAAATAGTCATAATCATTTGACCACCGTCTCCCATGATGGAAAGAAATGATATTTTATTGAGATTCCTTTACTACTCTTCTCTTAGGGCTCTATCGTCTGTGCGGTTCTGCAACGAAAAAGCGTGTTCTGCGAGAGGCCTTCGAACGCAATCCTCGTGGAGTGGAGCTCACGCCAGACGCTGTTCCTGACATTAATGTTATTACTGGCCTATTAAAAGATTTCCTGCGAGAACTGCCACAACCATTGTTTAGTCGATGCTTGTATCAGATGACGCTAGATGCACTAGGTAAGTACATTCCTTAACCGAGATCTTTTATATTTGAAAGGTTGCTTTCTGTTTCAAACCTGCTTAAATGAAGATCTTTAAAGTATGAATAATTTATGGTGGTTAAGTTTTTATTACGAGAAATAAGCTTATCATTTTGTTCTATTTAATGTTCTATTTGATTACTTCTGATTTTACTAATGAGAAATATCTTGCAGGGGTATGTCTGCCTGATGATCGGGAAGGCAATGCTCGTCTAATGGCCTCGATAGTGGAATGTTTGCCTCGTGCTGCTCGGGCTACCTTAGTCTTTCTGCTCGATCACTTAGCACTCGTGGTCGCAGCTCAAGACCGAAACAAAATGTCCCCGTTCCACCTCGCCGTGGCACTAGCACCTCCACTCATGCTCCATTCACAGCCACCGTCAGATTTGGACTATCAAAGACCAATCCATGTCCTCCAGTGTCTTCTGCAAATATGGCCGGCTCCTAAACGTTCAGGTAATGTTATTGATCAAACTGTTACACATCCAATTTCATTGGAATTATAAATTCTTTATCACGAGATTTAATCTTAACATTATTTAACACGACATGAACTACTGAGCTACACTGAACACAACTTACCTGGAGTTAGATAAAACTTAAGACATGATCTGTTTAGCAAAACTATGATTACAATATACGTAATCATATATCAAGTTAAGAAAGAGACTGAGTTATGAAATATTAAACGGTGGTAGTAAGTAATACTTGCAGTTCTACATTTCTAATTTACATCTCTCGACTGATTACCGGTCTCTTGCGAAACTATGGGAGGCCCCAGAAAATACTCCAACACATTATTCCGGCTTCCATGAAAGATTGGTTAACAGAATAATACTTGAATAAAGAACAATGGCCTGAAATTTCTTCTCACATAAGTTGAATGAATACATAAATTTCAGTAGATTCGTAGAGTAGATGGGTAGACCAGAACACTTACATAAACCGAAGCTAAGCCAAACCTTAACGCATGTATATTTGTAGACAGTTCGGCGCGGCGAGCCAGTAACCGGACCGCGTGGAAACAGAGTCAATGCGTCGCCAGCGGCCTCAGCCACGCTCCCCCCAGGTTCTCCCTTACAACTTTCTTGATCGTTTTCATTAATACTTTCACTTCTCTATCTACCTACATCTAATTCTTTGATACTAATTCAATCAAGGTCAATCTGTCTCTTGTAATTTATTCTTCTAATTGTAACATGTTTTCACCAGGCCGAGTTCCGCCCTCAGTCAGTCCATATCGGCCTCAAGCGGGAGTATCAGCAGCATCTCCGCCGCCAGCTCCCTCGGCTCGGCCCGTGCCCGACCGATCGCCGCCCGCACATGTTTGTCTCATTTTATTTAGTCACAACTTTTTTACGCACTTTTACTGGCATTTGTAAACCCTGATATGATTTTTTTTCTACAATTTACCCACTTGTGAAGTAGTGTCTACTAAATAATGTTCATGTTTTTATTAAAATCTATAAAAAATACGGTGTCATAATCTACAAGTGTACTCAAGTTAATATTTCATATATATTTTTGTCGTTACCTTCAGGTTCTCTCATCAGTCAGGGCCGGCCAATATCGTCCGCAGTCGCCTCTTCGAGGCCCTCTGCCCGCTCCACCTCGCTCCCGGCAGGTGACAGTATCCTCTCCCGGTTCACCCAGTAGCAGTTCCGGAAGCCACAGTCCGGCGGATACCATTAAACACGGTGGATCGGTGTCGTCCATACTGCGACAGCCGGAACGGGTGAGTTCCCCTCGGTCCTCGCCGAGGAGCTCCCCGCGCGCATCGCCTCGCGACTCGCCGCGGAACACGCCGCGAGACACCACGCCCCGAGACTCGACACCGCGAGATTTGACGCCGCGAGAATTGACACCGCGTGACTTAACGCCACGCGATTTGACGCCGAGGGAAATGAACTCGAAGGAGGCGTTCTCTCGGGAATCGACGCCGCGCGAAAACGGATCGCGCGAGTCTCCGAGGTCGGCGATCCCCGGGACGTCGGCGGGCTTGGCGGTGACGCTCAACTCGAGCAGCAACGGCGCGCTCAGCCCGCGGTACAGTTCCACCAACCCGTTCCTGCAGCAGTACGACGCCGAGGAGGAAGCGGAGGCGTGGCGCGCCGCCGACATCTTCTCCTCCACATCCACGCACACATAGTGCTCATAGCGAATTGAGATTTTCTAGTCAATTTTTTTATTGAATCGAAAGAGTGCTACGATTCTGCTGTATATTATGTTGGTTGACGAGCGTGGTGCGCGTTCGTGTAATGTTTGTTATATATAGAGCGAGTTACATTGTATATTATTGTGAGAATGTTTACCTAACGACGCGCGAGGTTCGCCTCGCCGACCGCCGTCGCCCCGCCTCGTAGCCGTCGTAGCGTTCGTCATATTGTATTGTACATTGTATATAATATACGTATATGTAGGTACGCTCCAGTTTTGTACCAGTCGGGCGGGGCCCCGGCGGGCGGCCCGAAGCGCTACACACATCATCCCACATATCAGAGGCTTGCGTACACATTCGACACATTTCTATGGGCGACCTTTATCATTCCGATCTTTTAGAATCAACGGTAAATACAGTTTCACGTATTCAGATAAAATTATGTCAAAACGGCACTATTAACAAAATTATTTAATCGAGTGTCGATAGTGGACACAAGTCAGTAGCTCGAGTAGGGAGAGTGTAAAATAGATCAGACGTGCGGACTGTCTTGAGACTGAGACCATATCAGAGTAGCTCGTGCATAGATACCGCTCGATGGATATCCGTCGTAGAACGAGCGATTACGTCACACCTTGGAAACGTCTAGAGGAAGCAAGCTGGTCAAATTTAAATTAATCCAAATAATCCTTGTTCATTATTAACATTATAACTATATTGTATAACGGTATATTAAACTAAAGTAGATTTAGTAAAGCATTTTTACGAGTCGCTAATTCTATGAAGGACTGGATTATTATCCGTTGAGATCGGTCGCAATCTCAAGATTCGAAATGCTTGCGAATTTTGGACGTCGATGAAATATGATGACACACTGCGCGGTAAGTCGAACAGTGT
Source organism: Myscelus amystis hages (assembly GCA_018244895.1). Lineage (NCBI taxonomy): Eukaryota > Metazoa > Arthropoda > Insecta > Lepidoptera > Hesperiidae > Myscelus > Myscelus amystis. Next base: position 8,258 of record DWQT01001194.1, read on the forward strand.
AATGTTATTCTACGCCGGGATTCGCACTGCGTTTCAGTTATCATTACTAGCGTCTGCTAGACATATAAGAGTGGTAGAAATTGACCAATGACAGCACTGATACAGATTTCACTGCCATGATTGGTCCATTTTATATAGAATGCATATTATAATAATTACACTTATTTATATGTCTGTCGGAGGCTGTTTGGTTACAAATTGCTTTTGAGCAACACTTCAAGACGGAATTTTGTTACTGTTTGTTATAAAAATTGTATTGCACAAATAACACGACTGATATGGGACACAATGTTTTTGATACTTTACTATTTTACCTGTTTCTCGTTTGTGATATCATATTAGGGCTTTCTTTGGCATTATTACCTCTATAAATTATTCGTTCACGATTTCCGTATGTTCACTATTACGACTGTATCAAATAGTAACCACACGACTGAATAGACCATTTATATATATTTGGTTCACTCAAAATTATTGTCGTCCTAAGCTTGCGAACTGGATTAAAACGTTTTGTAATAAAGGATTTTGACGAGTTAATATTTTAAAATAGTACATTTCAGTACATTTGTTATATAATGTGTAATACTCGATAACTTTTATAGTTATATTCCAACTTGAGTTGCTTCCGCTACGGTATTAACTATCTACTTTATGATACTAATAACTATAAACTTTATAATAATGTTTACTAATAGAACATTGAAAATAGCTTGTCCATTGTTAGCGAATTTACTCCATTTTGATATAAAAAGGGATTCATGCGCGGATGTTTTCATAACAATGACAATCATTTCTCGTGGTTGAATCGATGACAATATGATTTTTGATGTAAATTTAATCAATGATTGGATCTTCGACGATTGAATTTCGCTTTTGAATTTTATAATAATATATCATTAGTTCTTATTGTCGGAGTTCTCTACGTACTTACATATATCTCACTGTATATTCTCTCATCGACCGAAAGGTGATAATACTTACGAAGACTCAGAATTCCACAAAAAAGGGTGTGAAACAGACCTTTTTTCAACTTTCGAATCAATGTAACTAGGTTTATATTAAGGCTAGTTGTCGGAAATTCTAAGCTGGAACTAGCAGTAGGAACTGAAATACAACACTAGAACGTGACAATATTATACTGGATGTGCCCGAAGCAGCATTAATATCTATTGCGGCTATGTAACTTTTCTGAATGATTACTACGCATTAAAGGTCATTTTGTAGTGATGTGTAATTTATATAAACGTGTAGGGGACATTGTAAAGACTTTCCGACATTGAAAACGACATAGTATAGTACTGTATTGATAGGACGACTTGAAGTGTAGCTCGACAGTGCGTAGCCGGAGCGCTCGCGGCGGTAGTGTGTAGACTACGGCGCACGGCTTGAGTTGGCTTCTCACGGTGGCAACCCTAATCACTCCCACTCGCCCGTTATTTATGTAGATAATCTGTTGTGAGATTGAAGTTAAACAATTTAGTCGTCCGTAAAGTTGATAGTTCAATTCTCTTCTCTGGTCGGGGATTCAGTGTAAATGTGTTTAATTGAAAGGAAATTTAACGTTAGACTACCCAGAATGGTGAGTGGTCACGGTTGTAGAGATTTGCGATATTAGAGCAGTTGCCAATGCGTTGCGTGTTTGTAACTTTTAAACCCTTCGTTTGGATAACCTTAGTAATGTATAAAGTACCGATTGTATTTACATATTCTTACGTTATACCTATATGATACTTACAAAAATAACGTACAAAATTATATTAAATTCATTTTAATTAACTGATTTTCTTTCAAATATAGGTATGAACAGTTAATTTCTTACACTGAACTCTCAACCATGTCCTTAGCTAGTTCTGCGTGTTCAATTTTATATATATTGATTAAAAGACAAACTTTTTATATTTCTTCTATAGATAAATGTATGAGTTGAAATGTATCTCCTTTATAGGTGTGAAAAATAATCCAGGGTTACTTTTCACTTACTTACGGTAAAACCGATAAATGGTTAAGAATTTTTAGAACAGGCATGAAAGAAGTAGATGTCTTTACAATTATATTAGGTGCTCATATTTAATATTCGAATATTGTCGATAGTACGTGGGAACGGAGTATATGAATATTTGTGGCCACACGTAATAACAATTGAGCCTAAACAACATTAAGTAAGCTTATCAGAAATACGGATGGATTGTTACTTAAAGTGTAATAATTTTATTGTCTATTTATATTTATAACTAATTGGAAATTTATAAATGTTAGACGTTCAATATGTACGAGTAGATACTGTAAATTGCGTTATCGCGGAAAGATTTCGGATTATATTACTATTCTATACAATCTTTTTTATCTTTTACAAGAAATATTCTTATGAATAGAAATTAATTTTTACTATCAATTTTGCGACCATAGTATTGACGGGTGCCAAAGATAATGTTTAGCGCCATTTAAAATACGTGTTCCTAAAATTGAACAGTGCTTCTTGTGAAACAGAAAATTGGCAACAAACAGTAGGCAACTCGCTATTTCTCATTTTTTTAATAACTATTCGCTATTTTTTAATAGCTATTTCTCAGTTTTTTAATAAACTTCAAAATATAGACTACGTATTCCATAAGTGACGCTGTGTTTTTGAATTAAATTGATCTATAATGCCTCCTGACATGTAAACGAAAAATGTTTTTCATCATTCTTTATTATTGTTAACAAACAGTGGGCTGAATTTTCCACAGTTTTAGACAATAAAGAAATTTGTAGTAATTCCAGACAATAAGTATGTTACAGCAATAGTAGCGAGTTTCTATTGTTATAGTTTCCAATAATTACTGTTCTGTTATACAAGTCGGCTGAAGTACGAAATGTACTGCTTTAATGTCATTCTAAACGCGGTGTTAAGCCTTTGTCCTTTTAGATGCCCTGACAAAGCCTTAAAACGATATACAAAATAAATCCAAATCTCTTCCTAAAATATACATAAATTATTTGAAATCATGTGCGCCTATATATTTATATCGAATTTAATACTCGAGGCACTTATAGTACAACCTCGTATACATGTATTATAATAATTGATAAATATACACATAGGATTTAACGATGACTTTCCGTTGCTGCCACGACTAGTTTAGAATCCGGAGGTTCATACTTCAGAGCAATAAATGTAACGTGCAGATAGTGTAAATATGCTTACGTTTATGTTGTGTTTGATGTGTCATTGTATGTTATATCATGTGTAATTAATAGATGTTCATTATATAGAGTATTGTAGAGGCAGGTGTTACGATCAGAGTTGCCACCGTCGTTTGTTTGCGATGCGGGACTGTCGGTCCCACAGATAATATCAGTATTTCGACATTTGATAATGTAGCGTTACTGCGTGTACTTAAGGTAACGATTAACGGCCGCTCGTATCTGTACCGGGCGGCTGAACACAGACAAGAATAAATAATACGACGTTACCTGTGACTTTTATTTACCCCGCACCTGTTTAGATAAAAGACAATTATGTAACAAAACCTCTAATGTGCACTATGTGACATTCGGGTTTATTTCTCCTTGGGTCTATACGGTTGCAAGTTTGCGGTAACATTTAAAATATCGTTCTAAATTTCTTCATAACATATCATCAATCCGAAATGCACTTAGCATTTCTGATTAGCTGTTCTGGGGCTATCATTAAATTACTTCGACATATCGGTCACAATGCATTGATATATTAGAACGAACTAAGTTGAAACGTCTTAGGACTGCTTACCTAACTGAAAGACATAATACTCTATTGCATCATCCAGAGTGCTTAGTGCCTCCGAAGACACACTCTGGATATAACTACAAGTTGCTGTAAATATAACTTTTATACTCATATAGAAACCGGTGCCAAAGAGTAACTGTTAGTCATTGCATCAATAAAACGAGACTTACTAATGGTGAGGCACAGGAAATAAGTAGTCTTGGAAGGTGATTTACTCTCTCCTTATATTAACTACGGGTTTCATCGCTAGGTGGCGTGGTATTCCTTGGTTATTTTTTGTCTTTTCAATGTCTATTTTCTTTTATTTTGTTTTACAGTTTGACTAACAGCTAAGATGAATACAAAAAAAACATTTGCGAAAATCATATGTATTAATATTAACATTATAGGATAATTATTAGAATAAAAATAACGAAATTAATAAAATATTGATATGTATTGACATTTCATGAAGTATTTTGACTATTGAAATGACCATTTAAGGCGGCAATTACATATATTGGCAATACGTATACATATATCTAACAGTCTTACACTAATACTAATAATAAATACCAATGAAATAGCTGAGTCAAATTAATATCCCCAAATGTGTAGTGAGTTTTGTATTCGGTAGAAAATTCAGTTAACAGAAGCTAAGACATACATATACCATTTGAATGGAAAACATGAATAAGCAAACTTTGGACGAGGGATTCAATTGGCAAAGTTTGAAAGGCAGGAAACAGTGATATTTGTAAATGGAAAACTGCCCGACCTGCTCCGGTTCATTGGCTCGGGGACATTCAGAGCCTTTCTTTGCAGGAAATGGAAATGTGTTATCGATTTACGTAATCCAGTCTTACCGTTACTCCTTTATAGAATTATGATAGAAAATATTCTTCCAATGATAATTTCTATTAACGTAATCAAATATAATTCAGATCAATTACTTACGTAGAGATATTATTAATGAAATTCATTTAGATTTCTTGATGTATACTGAATAATGATGGCGTATTGATTGAACTTATGATTTTTCCATACGAAACCTGACCCTGATATTAACCGTAGTTACATAGTATACAGTACTAAATTACGAGACCTTATGCCGTGTTAGGTTATCTATATGAAAGAATCAATTTTGTGTATTTTCATGTCTGTGTGGTTTATGAATTAATCAAGAGAGTTGATAACTACAAAAATGTTACACGGCATTTCTGATTAATGTTCGCTCTGTGGCGATAACAGAAATATGTTTAAAATTTAACTGTAAAGAATTTGCAGCGTTAATTGGGCGCGTCTTTTTATAAAGTTTCGAAGGATCCAAATTCTTTTTGAGGGATGCTTTTCATTGTTACTGGTCGCCTTTCAACATCGGACTTGCCTGATCTGAAGTTTGCGCGACATTCTTCGCTTAAGTATTGTGAAACAGCGAGATTGAAATTTTATCTACGGACTGTGTTTATTTATTGTTTGAAATACGGTATTTCGGTCTATGCACAATCAAGTGTATTGTAAGTTATACGAATGAATCATTTAATGCTACGTATTAAAAACTATGACTACTTTCATGTAAGTACAAGATGCGAAAGAACCTTGTAACGACCTCAGCCAATGAAAACCTTTTGTCGCTGTCACAGTGAAAACGAGTACTGTATGCACATATTATGTATATATGTTATTATATTATAGTGAGTGATAAATATTTTTTTTTCAATCGGCGTAGTAAAAGGGTAGAGTATAAAGGATATACTCGGATTTCGCAATTAAAAGATGTTTGTATAAAAAAATAAGTGAAACAAGTCATCATTTTGACCTCCATAAAGTGAGCTGTAAGTGAAACAAAATTGACATTTAAATGTCACAAGTTCTTTCAACAGAAAATGCCAGAAGTTTTCCTTTGACAGTCTTCTATAGATCGATTATAATAGGGGCATAGATGGGGGGTTCTGTAATTTATAATAGTATTCTTTACAATTTTTCTACTTGAACGTACTGTGAATATTAATACTAATAGGCAGGTAGGTACATATTAAAATATGTAATTAAAATTTCAACATCAAAATTGCGAAAATCTAATGAGGTTACTGTTCAGTTGGATGAGTGTTGTATTAAAATTCACCTTTGAATAATTTGGCACCGGTTCGCGGCCGTGACTTTAAAAAGTGGTTTCAGCGTAAACTGTATGATATTTTTAGGCAAGCGAATCAATAATACATTTCACTTCGACACATATAAGCCGCAGTAATACATTAATATACTCCGATATTGACAAAACTGTACGATACTAGAATATACCTATATTATGTGGAAGCGACATAACATAAGAACGCAAATATAGGCGCATGAAATGCCTTCGTACGAAAATGATTTTTGTATTTTAAGAATATGTCCGGTTCAAAGATATCTAGACTACTAATGGATTGCGCTGAATGAAACCGGGTATGTACGAGTATGTAGGAGTAAAATAAAAAAAAAACAATTGTTGCGGAATTTATAATCCCCTCATTTCAAGTATTCCTATAACACACCGTATTTTTGACTTCTCAACATCTCCACTAAAAAGAGGTCTAATGTAGGTACGTTGTACGAATTGATGCTTATTTTTTACACAAACTTAATTCAGTTTTTAAACTGTTTGAGTTCAGACTGCTAACTTTTATGAATATTATAAATCGCTGAAGCCTTGTACCCAAATTCATACAGAACTAAAGGTAATGTACATTGCTTCATCTAAAGATAATCATTATGGTTTTCATTATTTAATATTAGTGTACTAAACCTTGGAAGAAAAATCGATGAATATAGGTACTACAGTTTTTTTAATGAAAGGGAACGAAAGAGTTTCCTTGTTTCATTAAGTGAGGTCACATTTATTATTCTTCATCTATGAGTATCTAACCGTCCTCGCATAGTTCTTGCATTCACAAGAAACACAAAGGAATCCTCTCCATTCGTTACAAGACTTTTTTATACTGCAATAACGTAATCAATAAAGCCTCGAAGCTACTCTAGAAATAAAATAAATTGGCGAGAGTTCGCGAGTAAAACATATAAAAGAGATAAGAAAAACATTCGCAGAATGAGACAAAAGGACTGAAGAAAAATATAAAATTGATTGAGATAGACTGAATTCTTGGCCCTTCCCAAAAGCAGCCGGAATATGACAATTTTATAATCTAGCTAATTACAGGTGATTATATTGGTTGAGTTGAAATGTTAATATATATAAGTTAGGAAGTTATTTTATACCAATTGTAAATAAGCTGATATAATAAGCTGGCCTGGCGAACTTCGTGTCGCCTTACGACTAAATTAATTCTGGTCATTCCTGTGTAAATCCCGATCCCTCAAGAACTCCGGAATAAAAAGTAGCCTATGTATTATTCTGGGTCTTCAGCTACCTACATACCAAATTTCATCGTAATCGGTTCAGTAGTATTTGCGTGAAAGAGTAACGAAGATCCATACTCACAAACTTTCGCATTTATAATATTAATAGGAAATACGAGTAGGATAGTAGAAAGATGGCAATATCTGCTTACGAGTGAAAATTTCAAAATTATTACGATTCTCAAGTTTTGTACCTACGTTTTCTTGCACCAACAAAAGTCCTAATGTTATACAGTTGTAAAATTAGTTTGTGTATCGTTTTTATACGGATAATAAGACTGAATGAAATGCTCGCGACTCTGGTCTAGTTACGGTTGGCGATGTTCGGTGGGGCAAGCATTTTGACGGGCGATTGCTTGTGGAAAAAAATTCAGTGGAGTTTCCAAGACTCGGATGTCACGTGTAACAGTCGGTCCCCGATGTCATTGTAAACAAAGATCCCTGTGGAAGTACAAGGTACCCCAATATTTTTAGTAAGTAAGTAGCAGTAGAAAGTACCTTAATAGATTTTTTATTATTATTACGTAATAGGCTTGCGTTTCACTACAAGCTCACAAATGGTAATCGAGGTACAGTCTAAAACGTAGCTTTTAGTGCCTATTGTGTGTAGTGCATAAAGTGCCTATTCACTGTTATTTTGAATATCATACTTATAAAGATATTGCGGTCCTCGGACACAGAAGAGAAAAGACGTGAAAGACGACATGGAGACGAAAAGATGTGAAATGCCTTCCGTAAATGTTATACATTTTGACCCAAATACATTCGATATAAAATACGAATACGGGATGAATAAGAGCACGGATTAGCATAAGAAAATTAACGCAATTCGTTTAAGAACCTCTCCCGACCCTTGACGGTTCCATTTGTTGTGCAGGATCCAATTTTAAGGACTTATCGACCGAATACGACAGATAATGGTCTATTACAATTGATATAAAACCAGTGTTAGTCTTTATACAAGTTCATAAATTAAGTGTTTGATTTCTAAGTACAAAATAGATTTTTTATGTTCAAAAAGTTTTTTACACAGTCTCACATTACAGATGGAAGACAGACACCCAAAAATACGATATAGCGATTCAATCACCACTTTCGTTTCCACTTCCTGACAGCGTAACAGTTATTAGAATGATTAAATTACTTCTACTATTATTGTTTGTATAAAGTTGTCTTTGCACATACAATTGTAACCACGATTATTAAATTCATTTTTCTCCGCAGTACAGTGTACAATAGCGCGAAGAAAATAACGAATTTGTATTGTATCCAATCGCCATTGTTGCTTGACTTGCAGCACCACACAATGGTATACTTAAAAAAGGAATCAGAGCAAGCGTTCCTTTTACAACGCTACGGATATACAAACTCAGGAATAAATATTATTACGCTTTATATTTTCACACGAGCATAATTCGAAAGTTTTCTGGTATATTTCAGCTACGAATGTATTCAGCTGTATTTACTTGTGTATCTTGCGGTAAAGCCGATTAAGGCGGTTCTAGCGGCGTGTAGGAAATTGAAATAGATACCAGTCGCTTGTCGCCGCCAGATGTCGCATCCGCTGACGCGTCTATCTCCGGCCAGCGGGATATGACAATATTGGATGTTTGTCGTTACAAACATCGGATAATAGGGACGAGAATTACCGCTTTAAAAAGTCCCGTTTTATTTTTATATCTTCAATATCATTCGATATTTGAAAGTGTAAAACGTAACATGAGATCTTCTTGAAAAATGTACAGAAAAACAAAAATTTTGTTCTTGATTACGATAATGAAGTTTAATGTAAATCAAATTCAAAATCTGATACATACCTCTGGCGTGCTAAGCGAGTTTTATAACTTTAAATTTAAATATCACTCGCTACAACGGTGAAGGTAAACATCGAGAGAAAATCTGGACACCTTAGACTTTGTTATATAATGTTTTTGAGGTCTGTCAAGTCTGCTTATAAGGTACATTAGCACCTAAAAGGGTAAGGAGAGAGAAAGAGAGAGAGGGAGAGGAGAACCGCGTCTGGTAGAATAGTAATAGTAAAAAAAACGGTAATTTGTGATTTTTTACGTATTTATTAAAATATTACCATAATAACCATTATAAATTTTATCATTTCTCTGTATTGTGGCTAAGTGAGATGGTTTTGACCAGTTGCATAAATATACAGACATATACATATATATTCATGTCTACATTTGGCAGTGTAAAGGCCGGTTCAGACTACGACACTATACACCGTACACTGAGTATATACATCGAATGTCTCTATGTGAACACGAGTGTCTGTAATTGGTAAATTTATTGCGACACAATATTTATTATCGCATTAACCGCTGTGTGAACACGTTGCGTTCAAGTGTTTAGTGTAGTTGACAAGTTTCCGTCACGTTTAACATTTTGCATAT
>DWQT01001195.1:0-17782 GCA_018244895.1 Myscelus amystis hages
TGTTCACACAGCGGTTGATGCGACACTAAATATTGTGTCACAATAAATTTACCAATTACAGACACTCGTGTTCACACCGAGACATTCGATGTATACACTGAGTGTACGGTGTATAGTGTCGTAGTCTGAACCGACCTTTAGAATCGCTCTCATTTACATTTACATTAACTTAGTCGATAGAAAATCGCAAAATTAGTTCCTTTTACGCACGATAGGGGCGTTGTACAGTTTTCATAAATCTTTACCATTTACTCCTGTTTCTGCTAGGGCCACAAAATGTAAACAATAAACCTTTTATTTTATTTGTATATACATAAGTGTAAGTCATAACTAACGTAACGTAAATCATGAATACTATTACGAACACCACGACGTCCCATCCACAGATTTTATGACTTAAATGGATAAAAAGCGAGTTATACATACCTTCCTCTTGAATCACTCTATCTATTAAAAAAAACTGCATCAAAATCGGTTGCATAGTTTTAAAGATCTACGCATACATGGGGACAGGAAGCGAAAGCGACTTTACTTTATATTATGTAAAGATTAATGTTGCATTCAATGTTTTTATGCCTGTTTTAATTGATAAAAACAATTTTGTTTCACCCTTGATGATTTTGCTGGCGTCCACAAGATGCGATTGATAAAGATTAGTATAAGGATTGGTGCGAACAGATCAACATAGTCAAATAACATCCTACTTCTATTTAGTATAGTTCTGTATACTGAAGCGTGTCTTGAGCTGTACTGTAAAAATTTTTGCTTATTTTTTCTTATTAAAACTAAGTGGTTTTCCCTGATCATTGAAGTTTGGTGAGTTTTTTTTTATTAAAACAGTGTCTAGAGTTTCGGTTCTTCGAGTTTTTAATACGCTTTTATTAGTTTCCCTTGTTACTATGTAAGGGATTTTACAGGCTGAATTAAACAGACTTTCTATAATGCAGTATTTTGGTTTTGTAAGAATTTAAAATTGTGAATACTAAAAAATAAAAGAGATAATAAAAAATCTGAAAATAAGTATAATGAAGAAAAAACACGCTTCAAATGCAATTCCAACTAAAAAGTAGATAATAATTGTATTACATTTTATTTTCAGTTACAGAATGTCAAATAATAATAATTTTTACAGTTTAAAATGGGAACCGAAGATAGAACATTTTACTATCAGCCTGTTGGTGAGGTGTATGCTGGAAGATCTGTACTAGTCACGGGCGGTCTAGGTTTTATAGGAAAGGTATGCAGAAACATAATCGAGTATAAAATTGTTAAAGCTAGAGATATACTTAAATCCTAGATTCTATAGATATATTAGAATATAGGTATATATATTAGAAAGTTGAAATTTAAATCCGTAAGACATTTTAATTGTCTCTGATTTGTGAACAGATGATGCCAAATTTTAATGGAGTATACTTTTAAGGTCTTCATAGAAAAAATACTGTACGGCTGCCCGAAGATATCAAAAGTCTATATATTAGTGCGTGAAAAAAAAAACGCAAGGGTTGAAGAGAGAGTTAAGAAGATGCTGGAAACGCCGGTAAGAATAAACTAGTAATTATAACGGGTAGTCATTTTGACAACGAAGTTTAAAACAATTATTCTTATCTTTACTAGTAATAAAACAATGTCGCTTTCCGTTCCTGTCCCTATGTATGCGTAGATGTTTAAAACTACGCAACGGATATTGATGCGGTTCTTAATAGATAGAATGATTCAAGGGGAAGGTTTACATGTATAACTAGGTTTTGCCCGCGGCTTCGCACGCGATGCAATTTAGAATTTCTTAATGGCAATAAGTAAAAATGTTTTATATGAATTTAGATATTCCAAAGACAGTAGGAAATTTTACGGTATAGGGAAAGAGGAATGGTTTTACTTCGAATTTAACGCGCGCGAAGCCGCGGGCAACAGCTACTTACTCATAAAAGATAATTTGTATTATACATTAACAATAATCAAACAGATAACTTACAGTTCTAATTAAAGATTAATCTAAGTCTAAATCTTAATAAGACAATATTTTTTGTGTGTGTATTTAGAATCTAAAATTGAATCTTTTCTCTTTTACTTTCTATCTTTAGTTTTTTCTTTCCAATATCTTGGAACAATTTACACAAGGTCATCTGATCCGAAGCTACGCAAAACTTATTTTGTGGTAACTGACTCTCAGTGAACTACACTATAATTGCCTAAACACATCGCATGCTTAATGGAACACTGACTCATTAAGAAATAAGTTAAAATGTATTTACGTACAGATACAGGCGTCTGTTAGCGCCATCTACCGTGTACCGTTTGAATTACGTTGAAATTACGATTTGTTGGCGCCCTAACGATATATTGTTTTAATTTTATTCATCAACAAGTACGATGAGCTCTCATTGCAAGATCTTCTTTTGCGATTTCCCAAAAATTGTCTTTTTTGAGTTAAGTCGGTATTCCAATAAGCATGCCACATTTAGATACTGTTGGTGCTACCCATATTTATGCTTGTGGCACTAAAATTTTGTCTTCGGTAGAAATCGAACCCACAATCCTCGGTTTCGAACGATTTAGTAGCCACTGAAGGGTTTTTTGTAAGAATAAGTTAATTTTGAATTCAGTTCTTACGTTAAAGTTTTTGTCTAAATTTTACCAAGCTATTATGTAAATGAAAAAATCCGTCATATAAAATATAAGATGATATTAAATTAAGTTTATTATATTAGAAGATTTTAAATGATAACTATTATTTTTATAGACATATAATAATATAATTATCATAATTGTTATATCATTATAATAAAACTTATGCAGTCCAGTATTTAGCGAAGTATAAAATGGGGACAGACTGATGAAACATGAGTGTTGGTTCTATCCTAGCCATGACAAATATTTGTGTATATATTTCTTATATGTGAAAAATTATTTGGATATTTATAAATCATTTAATGAATACAATACTAATGTATTCTTATTAAGACTAATACATCATTTTAATTTTAAAATAAGTACTTCATTATTTTTATTACCACTTATCTCACTACTTAAACTTATTACATCTAGTTTTAGCGCGATTAATATAAAATCTTTAGAACAAATATTGTAGTCGAACTCGACTACATAATCAAATAATCACAAGCACTGATTTGATATTACAAGGAACAATAATTAAACATCTTTAGAACACGCAACAACTACATTCCTTTTCCCGCCTAAATCAGAACTGTCAGCAGCGGCGCCCGCGCGTGTTCCCGCGCTCTCTTCCCGCCAAAATCCGTGTCATTCGACCTGTGACGTCACAGTATAGGCCCCCGCTCGCAGTCTTTGTACGACTGCAATATACTATGTGTAAATATGTACTGTGTATTATACAAGAACTCTTATAGGTTTTCAACAGACTGCGTGAAGAGAGACCGCAAGACTTGAATAAGATAGTACCGGTCGTAGGAGACGTCGCATTGTCCAAGCTTGGACTGAAGCTTGAAGATGAAGAGGTACTCTTGAATACGGTGTGTACACGTCCACGACACGTCCTATTCCTATAGTCCTATTGCAGGTTGTCAGATGTGACGAAATATAGACGAAAGCCACTAGGACAACTGGCTGATTGTTCGTTAGTATCTTAAAAAAAAACATTTTAAAAAAGAAAAAAAAACACTACAATAAGCCCGTTACCCATATAGCTTTATCTTCACAAATTCTGGCTTTGATCAACATTGAATAGCCTAATATTTATGAACTAAATTTGTTATTTCTAATTGATCTTATTACAGGTGTCTATGGTCTTCCATTTTGCCGCAGTAATCAAGTTCCACGACGCTTTACAGAACATTCTGTCTGTAAATTTGATGGGAACGAAAAATCTTCTGGAGTTCTCCAAACGCATGGTCAACATTAAGGTTAATAGCGTTATGACAGCATAATTTAGATTGGACTGACCTACTACAGGGAATAATTATTAAAATCGGTTTGTCACGAAGCAAAGGAACACTTAACCAAAAGAATGGGATTTAATAAAATGTTATGCCAGGAATATTTTAAATACAGTCACGATAATCTGTTACGTGTTTTCATTATCGGACTAAAGACATTTTACGTTACATATTTTTTTAAACGTGTTTTAATAAAACGAAAGTTATAGATGGTATTACGGGTCCAAAAAACGGTATGACATATGAACAAAATAGTTTTTTTTAACACGCGTGCGAAGCCGCGAATAAAAGCTTATAAATATTATAATTAATAAAAACAAATTAATTGCTTGATTTTAATTAATTAATTTTGTTACTGAGAAGTTCAATGATTGCAGTGCAAAATAAAAATTTAACTTAAAAACAAATTAAATTCAAAAATACAAGTAACGGATGTGACGTCAGTCCGCGTGCCCGCCAATGAAAGCCCAGCCGCCATATTAATTCTCCCCACCACCGCGCCACTTCATGCGAAATCCTAATGTGGGGAGACGTTAATAAAAGCCATAGCCAGCCAGTTGTGTAGTGAGTCGATTGTGATTAAAATAATAGTCGAAGCTCTGTTCATTTTTATTTTTCTCACGACCGTTACAATAATAAATGGCTTGATAGCAATTTTACTAATGCTCTTGTTGGTTGGTAAAGTCAATTATGTTGTGTGTAATTCAATTGAAAACGTTTTATTGTATTTTAAATAATTACATGAAAGCGAATAATTTCATTATCAGGCCTTTATATACGCTGATAAGATTTATTGAATATGCAAACGACTCATTTAATTACTTAATTAACTTAAATATTGGCGAGACAATTGCATAAAGAATTTATCTGCCTCCCATGTTACCTGATTGGTTATATTTCATCTTTATATACATAAATCTCCTGTTACAGTCTGTTTGTCATTGATGGACTCCGAAACTGCTGAACTGATCGTAATGAACATTCGTACATGGGTACATACATATTATGTGTAAATTTATCCTACTTGAAAGATACTAAGATAATTTTTATTTCGTTTAATGATCTCAATCTCTTTTTATTTCATAAGACAATGCTTAGTGGAACAAACAGTGTGAAGTTTACGTATATAATATTAAGTTACAGTTATTATAGGTATAGGAAGCATGGCGACGCGTGGTCGGTCTGTTAGTAATTGTATATATTCGTCAAGTTTGTGGACGAAGCACGACAGGTTTGTAAGGACAACGTATATTTTTTTTTTATAATATGGAAGTAGAAGACGAGCATGCAGTCCACCTGATGGAAAGTGGTTACTGCCGCCCATGAGCATTTGTGATCAACCCTAGATAGGATTAGATTCCTATCTCAGGGCGACAACAGATGCGCCTCTACCCCTGAGGACTAAGCTGGAATGCCTCGAAAAAGGCAAGAATTTGGCACTCGGTGCGCCCTGCCTACCCCGTTAGGGACCTGGCGTGATGGTTATGTATGTGTTGTATGTCGTTAGGTTTTCGTCTACATGTCTACGGCTTATTCGAATATTCACGATGTTATTGAGGAGGTCGTGTACCCGCCTCCCGTACCGTTACACGAGGCAGAAAGAATGGCCGACCGGAAATTCACCAACGAGGAAACAACTAAAATACTAAGTAAGTAGTTAAACATTAAACAACACGTTTTTATTGCTAATCGAACTAAAAACTTTAAAACTTTTCCTCTCTTACTCCCCTACAGAGGATCTATAAAAGTATTGTTAATCCTGGCGGTACTAATAAGGATAATGTGAAACTGGTGTTGTAATATTGCATTGTCATTCGGGAAAGTGGTGAAAATGAAGCTCGAAGATTCCGTTACATACATACCTACATAGGTACATACATACAACCGAAGCTAATATGAGCGTGTTAATAAACAACTACCATTCGAAAATAGAGATATGAAGAAAATAAGGAAAAACTCTTTTTGCTATGACATATTTGGATAGTAGAGAAATTGCGGAAATTTCCATAAAAAATCGTCGTTATCATAGCGCAGTCGATTACCTGATGCAGCCGATAAGGGTTTATTGGGCTGAACTATTTTCGTCCCTCGCATTATTCCACTGCTGGGACACAGATCTCGTGTGATAATGAGTTTTAAGCCTTTTTCTGATTAGGACAATTTCTGTGACGGGCACGACAATTATGTGAAAATAGCCAATATAAGTGTGTCTATGTAGTTTAACAGCTGTCATGTTGCCATGCCATGGTTAGCCATATTGTTGTTGTTTGTTTTCACCCTTTACTGGTCCACTGCTGGACCGCGTCTCCTTTCATAGCGAGAGGGATTTAGGCCATAGTCTACCACGTCGCTAAGTGCGGATTGGCAGACTTCACACACCTTAGGAAATATTATACAGGCTTATAACATCCCTAAGGCGAGCAGGTTTCCTCACGATGTTTTCCTTCACCGTTTTAGCGAGTGATATTTGAATTTCACTTATAAAACGCACATGGTAAATCAGAGGTGCGTGCCAGGATCGAACCCAGCCCCCGAAACAGCAGGCTGAATTTCAAACCAAAACTGCTTTGAAACTTACACCGTATTACCGACTTCCAAATCGCATTGTGAATGTAGTATTAACTCTTACTCTTTTTTAGTTGTGAATCGGGTACTGATCGTCTTTTGTTTTTGCGGTTTTTTCACATTGTTCATCGTCTCACCACCTCACCCGGTCACCGCCCGGCCAAACCTGTTCGGGTTAAGGGGACAATCTCGTTCAACTTGAGAACCACTGTCGCCGGGCGCCGCCAACGAGGTTACGTGGTCGCTGCTACTCAAGTAGGTAATGGTCGTATCCGGGCCGTTTTGTGTCTGATGGTCCCTCGTATTGTCGGGCAGAGGCGTAATAACCGAGAGCGACAACTTTACGATTACTGTGCATTTTTCTATTTTTGAACACGCTTATATTAGCTTGAGTTGTATCTATGTATGGGTTTGACTAGGACGTGGTCGAGTGGTTTAATAAATATTACAATAATATGTTATTTAAAACTGAAATATTCCTAATCTATGCTTCAATAATGACGCAGAAGTCTTCTGCGAGAGAGAGAGATGTCGATAATTATCAACAGGAGAGCAGGGTATAGAATTGAGGCCTATTCGGTAGACGTAGGAGTCTAGCTGTGTTTGTAACCCTGGAGGTAAGACAAGCTATGTTCCCACACTCCCCACTAAATGAGATCAAATAACTCTAGCTTCGTCACATAAAATTCGAGTCCCTTTACGGTACTAGCGATTTAGGGATTTGTACAATTCAGCCCAGCGAACAGGTGGGACGGGCCACCTGATGGTAGGCGGTCACCGTCGCCTGGACACCTGCAACATCCGAGGAGTCGCCAGTGCGTTGCCGCTTTTGCAGGAGAACTCTATTTGCGCCTTTGTTGAAGAGCCCCATATCATAACTCCGGGAAAATCTCAGAAAGAAGTTCATTCCACATTTTATGATTTGTGAAAACTTTGAACTGTGGAGGACCGCCACGAGTCCAGTTGATGTGGCACCCCATTCTTCGGCGAGTGATAGATGAGAAAGAGAGAGAGAGTGACAGAGTGTGAGAGAGATGAACAATAGGGTCCGTCCCAAGCTACAGCTCTTGCGAGTCGTGCCCTCACTGCACTGGACACACCGAGCCGTCACAAGTGGATAATGGACGTCCGCTGCACGGCGGCTGAGACGCCGGATAAATAAATTGTCGCTCCGAAGGATTGTGTTAAATCGTATGTCAAATTGTTGTGACGGATTCCTATCCTAACTCGAGTGATACTGGAATCTGAGTGTTGAGCTGAGCACATATTTTTCTATTACTTTCCTCTTGTTGGGTCTATGGACTGAATATGAGGTACTGTTAAACAATTTTCTTTCTTACTACATGTTGTGTGCTAATTAGATGATGGCTAGCAAAGCAAAAATTGGTTGATGGATAGACAAAGAGGTAGATATTGAGATTTTGTTTGCTTATTTACAATATGTTATAGATGAGTATGTATTTAGAAGTAAATTTGCCCACAATATAATATAATATAATTTTGTTGTAGTAGGAATTTTTACTGCCAAATCCAAAAAATACATTTAAAAAAATTCTTCAGAAAATTTTATAAAAATATCAAATATACACAAAGACATAATCAGCACGCTAGGTCCCTAACGGGGTAGGCAGGGCGCACAGAGTGCCAAATATCTCAGTCCTCACAAACCTGTCGTGTTTCATCCACATCCATCACTCTCTTCATGCACACGCCGATTTCGGAGACTCTTGACTCCGACTCTTGATTTGATATACACAAAGAGTTTCACTAAAATTGGTTGAGTCGTTTCAAAGTATGTAACCGTATTTATAGGTATAATTACAATGAAACTTTGATATGTATAATTCATCGCTAGGCAGTCCACAGGTCAATACCACCGGGTGCCTGATAACGATTTTTGAACGGAGCAACGATATCCGCATGTTTTCAGATGCAGTGGCCTTACTACGAACCTCTATCGACGAAGTTTTCGTACGGGAAATGGTAAACAAATGTATGAAATCACAGCGCCCCTATCGTGTGTAAAAGGAACTAACTTTGCGATTTTTTACCGACCAAGTTACATTACCCTAAAACATTTCTTGAATATGGGAACAATTAAAAAAATCCTATCGATAGTATCTTAGTAAAAAGTATAGTTAAGAATTTTGATGAACAGTTTTATAGACTCATAGACAACAAATATACATAGTAGTGGACAAGAAATACAGTCACATAATTATAGTAGCTATATGGTATAAAATGTCAACGATGTGTCTGTTTATATAATCGATAGGACATAATCCAATTGATGATCTAATTAGTAGAATATTCATAATTATAACCGAACAGGAACTTGGCTTCTAAACGCTGACCTTATGTGAACTGTGTCGCCCGCGAGCAGTTACCATATCAAATAATTGGATTTTCAGAACTAATATCTTAGATTATTCGATGAATTCTCTTTTATCTTAATATAGTGTTTGGAAAGTAAAATGGAGATGTTTTTGCAACATCTTTTTGTTTCTCTTACCATTGTATAAATATACAAACATAATTGTATTTATAATAAATAAAAATACCTCGTATGTAACTGTGTAACTACATATATATTCTTGCTTAATTCTCATTTTCTTTTTTTAAACGTTTTGTTCCGGATGAAACACTAACATTTCAGACAGTCCAGACAAATTCCTGTACGTTAATAAATCTGCTTAATCTCGTCAAGAACTCAGTCAATAGACAACATGTTTATAAGCAACAGTATCGCTTTCAACCGCTCTAATATTTAAATTTAATTAAAATTGAGGTGTCCACCAAACGATCGTTGTTTGACCACGATAAACCTGTTACTAGCTTAGCTAGCCAGCGAAGATAACACGAATTATGTCGTTTGATAGATAAATAACAATATCGGAATTTGAAATGAATCACACAGTTTACATAGAAAACCTTTAAAAGTCATAATTGAAGCAATATTTTGTAGATGTTTCCCGAAGCCGGCATTTTTCGCCGGGAATCTGAACACAGGCACAAAAAAAAAATTAAAGGTAAATAAAAGTCTACGACGTTCATTAATTATACAAATGTATGTACATATATGCATATTATATACCTTGTGATGATAAAAACAAATCGAATTCGAATTTTGTGTTAATTTTTATTAAAAGCTGGTTATTTTCTCTCAGCTACATACGAGTATCGTATGATAAAAAAACAGTGATAAACATTCGTATAATAAAAAAACAGTGATAAACAGAAAATATTTCACTAATTTAACTCATAAAATGACATTAGAATTCAACAACAGCACACAGAGACTCACCTTCCTGATATATCGATAAACGGAAACCCCTGATAACAGTCGATAGCACGTTTTAATAACACAACTGATTTTATTCAATTACTTTCCAACATCCGCAGACATCAATACCACTGTTGACGAACATCGCTCAGTTGCTCGCCGCGTAATATTTTACGATGCTCGATGCACTTTTACGCGAGAGTTTTGAACAAGACACACGCGTAACTCCAACGCTGGCTAGAGCTGTACTGGGCGAACAAACATCCCACTGGTTTAAAGGTCTGTCAACTCAATGATAAGTAATCAACTGAAGTGGTACAGTATCAACAAAAAAATCGTCTCTACGCGCCGGGAAATGATACACATTTTGACATATCTATCGTGTACGGTTTTTTATAGTAATACATAATATTATTTGATGCATCTATTGTTATGATAACACAGTGTTTTCTGGTGTTGGCTTTTTGATAAGAAATATACAATATATCATGCAGAAATCATACTAATGTAGAGCATTATTATTATAATGCTCTATTATTGTATTATTGTATTGCTCTGTTATTATAATGCTCTATAATAATAGAAAAAGAGATAGAGAAGGAAAGAGAGAGAGTGCAAGATTTGGTGAAGTTACAATTTAATCGAAGAAGGCAAAAAGGTATATAATTATGTAGTGGGTGAAAGATTAAAAGGATTATTTTCTGGGGCTTTTATTAGTATTTGAATCATCATCAATCAGATCAGACGCAGCGACAAATAGCAATTTTTCGTAATTGACTGAATTAATGGAAAATAGTTTTAGTCACTTATTTCGCTTTAGCTATGTGTCAATTTTATTTTATATTCATTATCTCAATCTCTATATACTATACTCATTATGTTATATAACGTTGAATTTGAACGGTTTACGATGATTATTAATTGATTAATTATTTACATAAATAAATATAACTCAATTTTATATCTGTATTGCTAGTTATATTACTGCTCCTATATTTCTTACTAGCAATATTACAGATCAGCAACAACTAT
The DNA here is from genome assembly GCA_018244895.1 of Myscelus amystis hages. Lineage (NCBI taxonomy): Eukaryota > Metazoa > Arthropoda > Insecta > Lepidoptera > Hesperiidae > Myscelus > Myscelus amystis. The sequence continues at coordinate 10,798 of DWQT01001195.1, forward strand.
TTAATCAGCAAAATCATTATGATTTCAACAAATTATTATGATGATGGCATTTCGCTGTTCTCTCAACAGATGGCGCTAGAAGTCTTGTTTCACTAGTAGTACAGATTCTCCATACAAATTCAGGAAGATGAAGCACACGCGCCTAGAAAATGCCTTGTCGTCCTTACATAGTATAAAACAAAGTCGCTTTCCCTTCCTGTCCCTATGTATGTGTAGATCTTTAAAACTACGCAACAGATTTTGATGTGGTTGTTTTAATAGACAGAGTTATTAAAGGGAAGGTTTACATGTAGGTATAAGTAGCTTTTGTCCGCGGCTTCGCACGCGTTCAATTCGAAATTTCTTCATGTCAATAAGTCTGTAAGAATGTAATACTAATATAAATTACAATTATAGACATTACAAGGAGAGTAGGAAATTTTCACGGTATTGGTAAAGGGGAATTGTTTTACTCCGAATTTAAACCGCGCGTAGCCGCAGGCAAAAGCTAGTTTTGAATCATCCCGTGTTAAATGAATCAAATAAAATACTTCACATAAAAAGATACTTTACGATCTGATAATGCGAAGAGTCATCGCAAAGTTAAATTAAGTAAAATTGGCATTCAAATCGAAAAATTATAATATTTATAAGATTTTTTTCAATCACATAATAGAAATTTAAAATTATTGTTAATCCTACGCTGTATTATTAGCAGAATAAGCGAGTAAATCTTTAAATTTGTAATAATATTAATGTATACCTATATAATGTCCAGCATGTCGTGGCTACGTGAATATGACTTTCATAGATATTTTTACTATACCCGGTAACAGAATCAACAAATGTGCTCATAACACTAATTTTTGTTCTTCGTGAGAATCGAACCTACATCCTCCGGTTTAGAAAAGGACCACTAAAAGGGTTGGAAAGGAAATGCTAAGTAGGACAATTGTCATGAGCATTCACATTTTTTTACACATTGAAATATTGTATTAAATTCGTCTTCCTTATTCGAGGTTAGAAGTTGTTAATCAATTGGTGTCGTCACAAAATAAAAATATTAATAATGTTGAATACATCATTGTTTTGCTTGTGATTATAATTTAATGTTCAATTAAAATATAAGGAACTACTCGTACATTACTTTAGTTACGGTTCTGGGTCTTTAATACATTTAGTAACAGATTTTATTTCATTATTTAGTTTTCATAAAAGAGTTTATTTACCAAAGGGATTGCTACCATTTTCAAAACTATTATTATTAAATAACAATTTAAGAACAAAAAGGGCTGTAAACCAAATTACGTTAATTATTCGTGTGTATTTCAAATTCATGGTAACTTTAAAAATATGACATGATGGTAGAAGGTGGACTGTTGCTGTATAATATGTTAGCGGGAATGCAATTAGTATCTCTTCAAGATTAACCATTAAGGCATTGCTACCACTAAGTAACGCCTGATCCGATAACCTTTTAAGTTGTTTACCTACAGTAGAAATAATTTAGTATTTATGCAGCACCTACCGATAATAAGAGCCGTAATTTAAAAGTGTTAATTGAAAAATTAAGATAAATATTTCACATACATATTATGTTTTGAATACTGTTTACCGAGTTATCTGCTTAACTTGAACTGTACTAACCGTAACAATTAACATAAAATGTATATGAATATTATAACTAAATTCACAATAACAAAATAATTAAAATATTATAATAATAACATTAATATTTGTCGTTGTTCGGTAATTACTGCCAAATGCATGACCTCTAAATTATCGGGACATTTTCATATGCCAAACATTTGGTTTCACTGGAAAGTGGTTTAATGCTCCCGTCGGCTAATAATCTAGCCATCCATAGATGATGCCATCGCCATCCATTTATATTATCACAATAGGTACCTCAATCACTGTAACCTCATTTTTACTTAAACATTACGATGTGCAAAAAAATATTTACTCTAACTATTCAATTATCCCTACTCGTATTTTCCGTAATTTACAGGCTACAGCCATAGTTTCTACAGCCTTCGTCAAAAACTGTCACAGTAGCGCGGCTCTATGAAGTGTACTTCTCGTGCTCGTACGAATCATAACCTGAAGAGTTGCGAACTACGATGCCATTAACACGATCTTAGTAGGTATTGCATTTTTTTCCCACATGCATCAGTAGAGGTTCAAATATATTGAGAATACGTTGCATTATCGAGTATCTACATTAGCATGATGTAAAAATAATAAAAGCACATTCGTTTGTAAAAGTGGATTTTTGATAGATTTATTTTAATGTCGATTTTCGAAGTGACAATGTAACTATGTATTATCATTTCCAATGTCGCGAAGGAAATTAATTTTTATTGTTATTGCAATTAATTAATAATAAAGTAATTTGATTGATAACGATTTACCAAAACATAACTATATCGTTGAATGGGTTCGTAAGTTCCGTCCGATAATTGTGGAGCCGAAAACGTTTATAAAGCACACGTGACGGAATATCGAACAAAATGTTGATTTGATCGCGCCGCTATACAGACGCCACAATCCCATAACTTATTCTTGCCATTATTTAATTATAAGTTAAAAGTGCAGTGTACAGTTTTACATCAGCCTATATTTTGATATATGGGGGCCAAAAAATTTACATTTTAATTTACGACACAATAACATATGTGCTTATTTATGTACAATTATAGTAAAGCAGGTGTAGTGTGAGAAACGATGTGGTAAGGATAAGTAAAATGCGTAGATAGCTTAGGGAGGAAAAAGGCTCGTCCTAAAATAGGCTGAATCTTGTGTCAAAATTACGATCCGTGACATGTGGAAATTATTAGTTGTCTACTCCTGATCGTGGATAGCCACGAAACAGAATAATTAGAACGCAGTTACCGCATAGAAAATCAGAAAAATCCGGACTATCAGATGATAATATCCGTGATAGACTGAGCAGTCGGCCGGACAGGGTAATAAGTTATTTCCCTCTAAAAAATCACTCGCTTGCAACCAAACTATATTTAATAATTATTGTCAGCCTTACACGGGCTATATCAGGCCATAAAAACCGTTTTATTAATAATTTTATATACATTATATACCTCCTTGAAAGATTATGATATTTTATCAGTGTATAACCATTTTATAACCCGAACCATAAACTACGAGTATAGCGAAAAGATAAAGATTATTCATAGTAATACGGTTACACGTGCAAAGTGAGACAATTTTGTAATATTCTTTTCCTTTTATTTATTCGTGTTCAGTCAAGTGTTATTTCACGGCTCAACCGAATCATATATTATAATTATATAAAATTATATTTTAAACAGTTATTAAGCTCAATAAATTCGAAATTAAGCAAGTTGATCTTTTTTGTAAGTGATAGATAAATATAACACTTGGCACCTCGCTATGAAAATAGCGAACGAAATTTTGTTGACGATGTTACTGTATTTTCCGGTGAAATTATAATTACGGTATCCCCTTTCAAAATGCGATGCCGTTTTAAATGTTGGCTTAGGTAAATATTTAGTCTAATTAAGATTAGGAAGGTCAATGACCTCGACTGGTTAATTGTGTGCAAAGAAAAGCTGTCAAAAATATATATCTTGTATGTGCTTTGGTAATTTTATGCGTATAAAATGAGAAATTGGTCTCAGATAATAATATGGAGTAAGAACTTTAAGACCGTACGTAAGTTTCCTCAAGCTGTTTTCCACCACAGCTATGACAGTGATATAGAATTTCTATGTATTAGATTTAAAATTAACGCAATAGTATATTCAATGATACAATTTTACAAACGCGTGAAACATTTTTGATAATAAAATTATGTTACTTAGTTTAGGTACTAAATAATCATTGTTTTGAAACACTTGCCTACATTACAATCAAATCATTTACTGCCATACTATCTAAAACCATGTCATGAAATAAAATAAGATATTTTCTTAAACTTATAGGCAGCGGCAGAGAGCGAGATCTTTATTCAGTTTTCGAAGCGATGTATTTTTTTAATGGCGCTAAATTATGGCGGGAAACGATGATACAGAGCAATGTACGCCTAGATGTTTGCGATTCATGCACCCTCTGTCCTTGTCTTTGAAAACACCTGTGTTTATTTAATTTAAAAAGTAACAATTACTTACGTCGTGCACAATTATATTATTATTGTAAATCACAATATGACTTGTATAATTAATAACATCACGACTATATGGTTATTAAATGATTACCGCCCTTGACCAAAGTCAATCCTCAATTTGATAAAAAGTTTGATAAAAAAGCGAATGCGTTAACAAAAGCCTCGCTAGCGTATCCTGATTATGTTATAAATAGCATTTTCAAATTAAGATTAAATCTTATTTAAACTTTTTATGTTAATGTCCAGTTACCCTAAAAGACACGCAGCCAGCTATTTATAAAGGTAAAAAAAATAATTCAAAAGCACGTCATAAGTCACAGTAGTTATAAAAAAGTAAACAACTTTAACTATTAACTCACGCAAGAGGTATTGTAGCGCATAGTACGCTAAAAAAATGCGAAAATTGTATTCTCAGCGACACTCTTAATATTTTATTTTTGTACACCAATGTCCTTTTAGGATGATGCATTGTTTGAAAGATTAGTGTAATCTGGCGCAGCGAGAATTTGGAATTTGAATTCTCCTCTCACGATGCTACGAAATGGCTCGGCCGATTTTCGTGAAACTTTTGTGTATGAGATGAGTATGAGAATAGGCCGTAGTATATTTCTTAACGCTAGGAGATTAGGGTGTCCATATACAGAGATTTTTCCTGTTATATAACCAAATATCTTGTCTTCCTTCCTCTATCCTCCATTTTTATCCGTTTTTTGGTTCAACTAATATCTATCAGAAAATATTCCGGACAATTCGATCGCATGTATAATTCTTTAAAATGTTTTTCTTGAAGTCATTATACTTCATTATGAAATGATTATCTTTATGTTTCTTCATTGTTTTTTGAGTGTTTGTCCATTTAGGTGTTTTATATGTAATATATTGCGAAATAAATAAAAATTATTGCTATGTATATAACAATAATTGCTTATTCCACTAATTAAGAGGAACTCCGGAAAAAGTTGCGACTGTTATGGAACATTATTCATCGACAAAAACATACGCCGCATTATATTATTGCAATAAAATATAAATTTGTATGTGAAAGCCATATACTTAAACCTAGTTGCTACAAAACGATTTTTTCTGACGTTGGGGAGTATACATTTACGCATCCCACAACTGGGATTTGTCCCAGAGCTTTGTCCAAGTTAATCAATAGCTATTTCTGTTTACGCTACCGTCTCGCTCTAACACACGACCCCGATGCAAGGTCTTCAGAACGAAGTTGCTGGTCCTAGTTATATTATAATATGTTGTTTTCTACCATATTATCATATTAAGACCTATTATTATATTGACTGGCCTCCTTGTGTAGGTGGTTGAAGCCCTGACTTTTATGCCAGACGTATCGGTTAGATAAAACAGTACAAATATTTGTGGGATTAAATTTTTCCGCGAAAATAGTAGCCTACGTATTTCTTCAGCCTGTTAACTGTCATCATTTTTTCCACTCTTTTAATGGTCTACTACTGGACCGGGTCTCCTCTCATAGTGAGAGGGATTAAGGCCATAGTCCACCACGTCGCCAAGTGCGGATTAGTACACTTCACACACTACAGAAAAGATTATATCCTTTACTACTTGTCCCCGCAAAAGTTGCTTAGCCATATAAATGATTTTGCCGTTGTCGCAATATTTTTTATTGCTGCTCCTCTCCTATTCATCTTAGCGTAATGTTATATAGACTATAGCCTTCCTCGATAAATGAGGATGAGGATTTTTCAAATCGGACCAATATTTCCTGAGATTAGCGCGTTCAAACAATCAAACAACCAAACAAACTCTTCAGTTTTATATTATTAAGTATAGAAGTATAGATGTATGACAGCTCTAAGGTGTACAGGTTTCTTCACGATGTTTTCCTTTACCGTTGTAGCGAGTGATATTTAATTTGCAGTTACAAACTGTCTTCATACACCCCGGTCTACTCTCGTAATGCGGTAACAGTTGTAATGCACTTGAAACTGTTTTTACAAAGCATGTTAACTCACAAATCATCAGACAGAGCAGCGACCCCGTAATATAAAGCTGTCATTTACTCCAGTGTATGGAAAATAATATTAAGTATAAGTAATTTTCGTGCATTAATTTTAATTAATTATCCTTTATTAACTTCACGTAAATATAAAGTAATAATAAAATGATCTAGTAAATACATATATTTCGAGAAACGCACAAGCAGTGCAGCTTATGCTGTGTTTTCGTAATTTATTCAAGAAACCGTCAAAATAAAAGAAAGTGCTCATTTATAATTAACAGAACGGAATGAAATTGAACAGTGTTGAATGGGATAAGCATTTGTGTTGAACGAGCATTTTAATTATGTAAAGAAAAGAAAGATTATTTAATGATGTCGTATAAATTCAACCGCTGCGTTACTTGGGGCGGGGTTCTGGCGCTGCTCGGCGCTGCGCTAGCCATGCTGTGGCCGCCTCTGTTCCACTCCCAAATAAAGCGGGTAAGTTGCTCCTGTATTTGCTTTTTACGTTTCAAATACAACATTTTATGTTCGGTTATTTATTCCACGCGAAATATTTTGAGTCAGTTTTCACACTGTATACAGTATTGGCTTCGCGCGCGTTTAATTAGGAGTTAAACAATTCTCCTTTTCCTATACCGTGAAAATTCTTGCTATCTTTGAAATATCTAAATTCATATACTACATTTTTACTTATTGCCACTAAGAAATTCTGAATTGAAATGCGTGCGTCCACGCGGTCAAAAGTTAGTTATACATATAAACCTTCCTCTGGAATCACTCTATCTATTAAAAAAAACCGCATCGAAATGCGTTGCGTAATTTTGTAGTTTTAAAGACCTACGCATACATAGGGACAGGAAGCGAAAGCGACTTTGTTT
>DWQT01001196.1:0-17782 GCA_018244895.1 Myscelus amystis hages
AGTAGTAGTAGTAGTAGTAGTAGTAGTAGTAGTAGTAGTAGTAGTAGTAGTAGTAGTAGTAGTAGTAGTAGTAGTACGTACGTACGTACCTAAATATATGAAATTGAACCATATCACTGTAGTTTTTAAATAAACATATTATATTTGTAGTTACTCCTTTTACTACGTTTAATGAACAAAATGAAAGGAATATGAAATCTTGGGATGTCTGAACCCATTTTAATGGGACTCACACTAGAAAATAGAGAACATTATAAGGTAACATATAGGCTTTTTTTGTCTCAAATTTCCCAAGGAATCAGAATTTACGCGGGTATCACTGCGGGGCACAGGCCGTTCCTAATAAATCTCTATTTATAGATGGCAACGTGTCCATTTTGAAAACTAAAAACGCGTGTCTATTATTACCGTAACCGACAATATCACTTATAAGAGTATAGTAATTAATAAACTAAAGGACAGTGAACCTTATAAAATAAAAATTCTTAGCAATAATTAAGCATTACCTAATCAATTGTTGAATTTAACAAAGATTGTTCTAAATATTTGTTTTATGATAAATTTCAGTTTCACAAATTCCACATTTTTCATTATAAGTCTATTTTTTGCTAAAGAATGTGTCAAAAGAGCTCTGTTAAAAAGGTCATTCAAAACAGTTTATTAAATTGGAGCACATTGGAGCAATAATTAAAGCACATTGGAGCTTTTGGTAGCCTTTACGTGAAGGTGTAAAGCGATTTACAATAGGACTAGTTAATCTGTACATTATGCCATAACGAACTCAAGTAATTTATTTTCAAATAGAAATATACATAAATTAATACTTACAAAATTACTGATAATCTTTCCAAACACAGTGAGATCCATATTTAAAACACAACAAGGTAACTTTTTAAAGTCGATATTCCAAACGTCACAATTTAGAAATGCCTATTATATTTGAATTAAATAACATTACGGACATTTTCTTTAATAATAATTACTTAATTGAATCAAAGACAGTAACATCTTTCACGAAGCACGTCGAACTGTATGTGACTTATAATCGTATACGAGCTACCATTAAAACCTTCCATGCGTCTTTCTACATTAAAGAAAGGGTAAAATCGTTGAATGCGTGCGAAAGAAATCACAAGACTAACCTCAAAAGAACCCGAACGACATTATTCCAATTTTTATGCTCACATGCCAAAGATAACATCTTTCGTGTCTCCACTAGATATAGTGGCATTTATCACGAATACCGTAAAAAAACTTTTATGTAACGAATGGTTACTAGGTTGAACTCTATGTCTCATATATTAAGTCGACATGGAACTGTCACAAAATCGATATTTTTTAATGGGCACGGACATGAAATAATAGTGGTTGCAAAAAAATACGTCAGTGACGTTGCTCTGTAATATTGTACGAGTAGGTACGAGTATGTACGCTAAGCCCTAATTTGGGATATCAAATACATTTTTAAAATTCTCGACTCTACTAGTCGGAGAATCGGTATCCTCGACGAAAACTTTATTTCAGAAGACTTTGGACAAAACTGTACCTGTGTGTACGTATTACAGCTTTTTTTGCATATATGTACGAGTATATTTATGGTTAAATTGTTTTACAAATGTTGCTATACCATTTGCGGCAGGTTCCGACAATGTCTCTATGATTATAAGCTAGATAGAGCTTTTGTGTGGTAGCCAGACCGCTGATAAACTCGTGATATAATTACGTAACATATTCAACATAATATGTATTTATTATACAATTTTTTCAATTGACACAGAACAAAGACCATACCAATAAGGTAAATATTTGTTTTGAGTGTGAATATAAACTTATTTAATGGAACGATCAACAATTCATGAATAAGAGTGTCGACAGTCTTTTCAGCGACTTTATTCTTACGACCTACAACAACGTCATGGCGTGTGGAGCGGATGAAAGCAAAAATTGTTTTAATGTGACTTACACTTTTAATTACGTCATTCCGACTTTTATGTACATTTGGTTCTAGATAGTGATTCATTACTTCTTTTTAATTAAGTTCATCATCATTTGTTTTCGAATATAAAATAATTAAAGATCGTCCAGAAACAAGTAACCCGTGCAGCGAATGTTCAATTTGGTATTTATAAGAACACTAGCTTTTGTTTATAACAACATGTTGTGTCAAGTCAGTGAACATTGTACGTTATTTGTAATTTATGAACAATTTATGAGTATATGTACGTTTAAATACTCGCTACGTTTATTTTTACTATCAGTATATTTTAATTTTGATTTTCATCGATTTCGTGCACTTTTGTCTGAGAAGTTTGATTAAATCATAAATCGGATTAAATTGATTGATTAATTTTTTTTTAGATTTTATTTTTATGGTAGAAAACATAATGAAATGAGGTGCATGTGTTACCTGAACTACAGTTGAATCAGCCATGGTGCACCTAGAGGGCTGAGTCACAGATGTACAATATACTATTTACACAGTTTCACAAACTAAGGCCAGCCGTCGATTCCGCTTCCGTGTTCAAGAACACACATGTCGGGGAGCTTACAATCATATTTTTTGACTGACTGCTAAGTCAGTGATTCGTGTCATATCTACATCAAGGCATGTTGAATATCGAGTTGCTCATAAAAAGAAGGGTATAATTTGCTTCGCTTGTCGAGATTACGTTCAACGGTTGCGTGGAAGATAATGAGGCGATTTTTATGGAAACAGAATGGGAAAACATTTGGACAGACAGCTTTCCCAATTGTAACTTCTCTTAGCAACGATCGAGGGGTGTTTTAATAACACGAATTATGCAAAGAACTTATATTAAGAAAACATAAAACCACACTTAAATCGAATGCAATAAACCTTTGTGCAATAATGTCTTTAATAAAGCAACGTCACTAATTGGTAGAACGTGTTATATCGGTTCATGAGAATTACTAATTATGGTAGATGTTGATGATTTACCTCAGTAGCATCTTCTTCCTCCTCCGTAGTACAATCATAATTAACAAATGCATATCGCAATTGATTTTCGAATTGTTCACGAGCTTCTACCTTTTCTTTCTCACTCCATTTTGACATTGTTAGTATACACGAAACTTACATAAAACACTATATTAGCCAAATGATAAAACATTTATTTACGCGTCACTCACTCACTATTAACCCATATTCTTAAAACTGATTTAAGAAAAAAACAAATACGTCTGTTGCGGGACAAGCAACAATCTTGAAACCTATCAGTTTTAAGTTGATCGGTGGCAAGTGTTTAAGTATCGATAAAACAAGTCAGGTGTTTACGGCCGGGGAGGCGCGAGCGGCCCCTGTAAATGAAGTTGGACTTAACCCTCTAAGCTTAAATTAACGGGTAGCCAATGTAACGGCATAGGTACTATCGTATTATCTGGCGGAACTTAGATTATATTCCATACATTTTAACTCGTTATAAAAAGTCAATTTACAATCGCGCACGATACATTTCGGATTTCGTCGACGTTAAATTTTCTCGTAAGAGCGACTACAAACTACCGCAATCCGTGGAAGAATAGCACACACGACTCATATATGTGAATAACCAGAATTCTATGGAAAATCATGTCTTTATGTCACATACCTAACTTCTAGCTGTCGTTGGAACTACACCTTGAATCTGATTTTTATAGCCTACGAGACCTATAAAGACTGTATGCTTATGTCACAGTTGCCTTTTTTTCTCTTCATAATACAACATTTGGTGCCTACAATACTTCCATATAAAGTATCGGGAATTCCGAAAAACTATGTGCCTACATGAAATAAACGATTGTATTCTTTGAACAGTGTCACTAATGCTGTTTCATTAGAGCATATTACATATAAAATTTCTAGTAGCATGAGCTATACCTACCCTTTCGAATGCCATATTTTGTTTAGCTGTCAACATAGCGGCATACAGGTTTAATTTCATTTCGGCTTTTGTCATTTTTTCTTCATAAGAAAATTCTCTTTCCTAAGTAACTTATTTTTCTTTAGTCAATTAATTTTTATCCCCATTATGAAAAGTCTATCAAACTCAAGTTGTTTGCTCTTAACATGTACATTTAATACGTAATATTGTTATCATATTTATTGCTTTGTAGACATTAATCGTTTGTGAATTATATGCTGTAAAATTCTCCTAACTGTAGAGAAACATAGGTTACCTACTTTCTTGACCTTTACTGATCTTCCCACCAACTTGGCTAGCTTAAAACAAGAAGCATTGAAAAATTATTCTAGGTACGAATGAATTGCATTTCTAAGGCAACCGTCTAGTGCTACTATGATTAACACCATACCACTTTCCACATAACACTTTCATTATCATCCATCATCATCATATCCGAAAATGCCGCCTGTGTACGAAAAGCGATGCATGTAGAATAAGCACATCAAGGTGTAAGGTCTGAGGATAGGAAATATTTGGCATATAATGGTAGTAATTAATAATTAGTATAATACGATATATTATTACCATATAGATTATTATTATTACGATATATATTATACATCATCCTCATAGTCTCTAGCATCACCATCAAAGAATATTGTCCTGATTATTCAGTCTGTATGGTACATTTTCGAAGAGCTGTCGTTCAATACTTTAATGAAATATATCTAAATTAAATTTGCAAAACACACAGAGAAAAGTTGTTTTGTAGCTAAAACAGCACAGTACTCTAAAGCAATAGGCACAAAGAAAATTAAGTGAGAACCTACTGACTACTCATATTCAGTGTTAGGCTATTTATGAATAAAAATATTTCTACCACATAATAATTTATTTTTCTTATTATTTAACTTTTCATAATAACATTGTTATTTTCTTATTATTTTTTTTAAAGATCGGGTCTCTTAAAATGTTATTTAAGCGTAAGTCAATTAGGTAGGTAGAACAAATGTAAGCGATAACTGATATATTGACCGATTTAGAGGTTCATTGAACTTAATATTGAATTGAAGCCATGACGAGGCGTTCCTGTATCCGCTAGCCCTATTATTATCATTTATAAAAATGGCAACTCAAATGTAATCGGCGAGGAAACACTGCGAAATTTCTTTTTACAAAATCTACTTGTGTGTTAATACGTTCAAAACGAAGTAAGTACATTGTGATGTTAGCGAGTTTGTTGCTTTGTCACCTCTAATTACTTTTGCTCTCGTATGAAACAAAATACAAATAGGTCACGATCTTTAATACAGAACTCTTGGGCAAAACTTATCTTTCAATATATTGAGTATAATATTAAAGTTTTAAAATCGTATGACTAAATTACATAATTTTCGGATCCATAGCACCTTTCAGTTTTGGACAAAAAACTCTCGCTGAATGAGGTGGTTTGAGGATATATAATGTATTATTTATAAATGTTCAGCGGGCTCGTTTCTTCATGATATTTTCCCCCACTTTGTGGGGGTGCTTTGCCTTGAAGCCGCACATGACTCCACAGAGGAAGAGATTCGAACCGCAAGTTCTGAAGTCGGAAGCTTATGTGTAAGCTACTATGTCAATAGCTATCACTAATTTTCAACTGTTAATTAATGCATATAAATGTAGAGAAATTTTACCTACCTAGGCAGGCTCCATTAACCAGTTATTATGTAAGAAGTAGTTTCGATAATAGCAATAAAACGAGTACATACCCGGCTGATTTCCTCTTCTGTTAATTGTGGGGCCGTTAAAGCATTTTTGTCATTCATCGTCGCAGATAATTGATCCCCAATTTAACAGCGAATTAGAAGTCACGACACGACAAAGGCTTAATGTCACAACGTGAATCACCAGATTAATTACGGGCAAATGTAAACGCAACTGAAAAAACTCGCCCGATTGCAGACGGTGGTAAAAAACAACTGGTACCCATTACGTGAAGGTTTTTCCAGAGGTTTATTAAAAGAAGGAGAAAGTAAAGGAAAATTAGAGTAATATGGTTTATTAATGTTAAAAGTAATTTAGTTTGGATGCGGGCAACCCTCGCGGCGGTGGCGTGCGGTCACGCGGCCCCGCGCCGTCGCCGCCTGGCACCTGCGACATTACATTCATTGTGCTTGCTTGTTTAAACATCGTTACTCTAATGATCTCCCACACCAGTCTCAATACTACCACCAATACAATAAAATAGCATCTATATTTAAAATGTGACAATGACAGCGTATTTTAAGTACTGTGAACTTAACGAAACTTAGGTAAGAACAAATTTATCAAATATTGACTGATGTGGATAACATCATCCATGTTATTAAATATAGTTCAAAATATGTTTAATCGTATCTCATAGATGAATTGAAAATCCTTGGTATGTTTTCTTATTCGTTTATCTATGGAGATCCCATGGCATCTCTTGCTGCTTTAAGTGGCTGCTAGCGGCGTTTTGGTCAGCAACAATTGTAATCACCACTAACTATAATTGAGGTTTCTTGCTAAATCTCCCGCTGCCCGTCTCAGATACTCGAAAAACAGTTGGTCAGTAACATAATACATATCATATTATGATTGCAATTATAACTTTTGCTTTGTGTCGCATGGTAATCATTCATTATTTGAATATAAGCGGTGGTAACAGCCAGCGCTGCCATAGATAACTACTAGTTTCGTGTGTTTCTTTTTGGAAGAGAGTAGCTAACGAGCAAGTAAGTCACGAATGGCCGTTGTCGCCCATTGACGTGTGCAGCCAATCTTTAATGAGCCTATAGAAATGAGACTGTTAGTGTGAATTCAGTTAGTAATGGGTGTTAATAAGGATAAGTTGGCGAGTATCCATTAGTACTGGGACTGCAAGAATGGGACTGATAGTAATATTAGGCCAGTTAGTACTTTCCAGTATTTGTGCAGCTGATATTAGTCAGTACCCGAGCCATTAAACGTTGGTCTCAGGTGCGTTACTACTTTTAAGGACTGTGATGGTTGGCTCTATCGCCGCACACCCTTCAGACCAAAACCCACATTACTGTAATAACAAACGCTTTTCGCACAAACAGGTGTACGTAGGACTTTATTTCGGAAGCCTCTTAAAGCTGCTATTAGTTAACAAGTTCATAAGCTTCTCCAGAAGCCCGCAATTTATGCAATTTGTTACAGTAGTTCGGCCAAAATTATTGTTGCCTCCTAACTATAGATTAGACCATAATGGCGATATCGCACAATATCTGCTCAATAATTTATTATTCAGTTCATAAAAATCTTATGTGAATATTTAATACACAATTACTAATATTTTGACTTTTTTGCATGGAATTGTAACGGAACACGTGGTAGGGAAATCAAGATAAAATTGAAATGAAATTCATAAAATTCTCACGAGTATTTTATTCAATAATCAATTATGAAAAATACGGTTGATAACACTTTTCCGAAAGACATAAAACATTGTTATCCGAACGTAATCTTATACGACACATAATATCTACTACTGTTACAATGATTTCCTGATTGATGATCTTCATATAAATACTTCATATATATATAGATTGTACTGAATAAAAAAAAACAACAAATAGACATTATTTACTTATACAATACTTTATATATCATGATTATTCATCTTGGGTAACTAAGTGTTTTTCTGTTTTGACGTACAACAGAACTTAATCAAACCTTACAATATTAACTCAACTTCTACGAGTCTGGCCTGAAAGCCGCACAAAACGATACATACTTAAAAAAAAACACTATTTTTGATTTTCAGAAAAATGATTATGAAATTAACAAAAAACATCACAGACTACGTAAATAACACAGACGTAGTGTACTTAGACAAAATACCAAGTGTACATATGTATGTACATGTTAAATCACAAATCTTATTTAATCTCTAAATTTTATAATAAACAAAATAAAATATGCCAGTTAGTATAACCGAAATAAAACGTAATCAGTTCATTACAAATTCTTGGTGCGTATCAGTTATGAGTACATTAAGGACAAATTAATAAAAGTGACAAATTTCATGAAGTTTTTTACAATAATATGTACATTCATCATTTATAGAACACAAAATAAGATAATTTTGTCACGTTTACTTACAAAGTAATAGAATTTCAAAATTCCAATTGATACGTACTTACTAGACATTGAGTGTATAATGATACAGCAACATCTATAAATCTATATTTACCCTTGAATATCATATTTTTTCGAATACAAACATTTTTGTAAATAACACGGACATTCAATCTACGTGCAGGAGCAGTGTACACTGAAATATATGTATTACCATCACATTTTAAACAATAATTTCGAATATAACCAATTAATGACACAAGTCTTTATATTTTTACTTCATAAAGACAAATATAACTTCTATCACAACGTATGAACGATGCCGCACAAGTATAATATATGATGACACATGTGTCTGAAATCATGAACGAATTATGTGTTATTGTTCAGAACTGATTCCTATACACATATAGTTTTTCTACATTTATCTACATTTTATTATAATCAAACACAAAATATTTTACAGCTGGAATAAAACGAAACTTATCAATACAGATTGTTGAAAGTTCGCTTTGTATTACCCATTTCATTTACAATTGTTTTTTACAGAATATTAATACCAATATTCTCAAAATCAGAGCTGCGAAGATGGTGCAACTTGTCATTACAAGAATTCGGAATGCCGGCTGTGGCCACAGGGGTTCAGAGATTGTTTGTCATATTTAAAAAATCTGAACATATCAGCGGTGCTAGCGATAGAATGCATCAACCACAAAACAAAAAAACAACAATACGTTTAATATTCTATCGTGATGTTATGTTCCAATTCGTGCGTATTTTTATCAGTAGGTATATTGTACGTAAATATTTTTATTACAAAATAATATATAATTCACTGATATTATACAAAGCACTCGTATTCATCCAACTCATCCAGGTAAGACTTTGTTATGAGACGGAAAGAGTACCTACTCCATGCGAAACACAATTGGATTTATGTATTACAAATAGTCCGAAAATGCCAGTCCGAGTATCGAGCCTAACTAACATTGCCAGTGACATGAGGGACTACATAGCTGCAATATGATTGGTGGTATAATATAAAAAAAATATGGAAATAATTTTCCAAAACCTTCCTTCTTCTAACGAAATGACCAATAATTAATTTATGCTGTCATTTCTGATAACAATTGAAATTTTGACGTACTATTAACGTACTATGAACGTTTTGTTCATCACAAAATTGAAATTATTTGTGACTTCTAACAGACTGTAATCTGAAATATGTATCTATGTATCTATCTCAAGATTTATAACGGGCTATTTGAAAAGTAGCTCAATTTAACATGAAGAGCAATACTTATGTACATATTATTAATAGTGGATATTTCAGTTTCTATATGAAAATACTATACTTAAACACTGACTATATTAATACTGAAAATAATCAAAATATTTACACAAAATCTATATACAGTAAAACTATGTAGCGTCGGATAATTCACATTGAAATAATATTATGATTTGTGCAGAATTAAGTTGGTATTAAAATTTACGTTTAAATTGAATGTAGTGGAGTTCCTTAGAGGATTATTGTTTAGTCGACAATTATTAGACTACATATAACGAGAGGATTAAATAATTACCGACGGAACGTCGACTACAACGCGGCAGTACTGGAATTAAACCGAATGTGTCGTCATCTATTTGGAACATTTACAAGTCGCGTGATGAGTGACAGTAAATTTGGCCCCGGGGAATTATCCAAGCGAACGCCACCAGTTACTCATCGAGCTATTAGTTCAACCTATACAACATTCCGTACGTATACAATTTCGACATTATATAATAACTATAAAATACAGATACGACGTGATTCTAAACATTTGAACGGTCAATAGAACGATCGCGAAAAATACTCAAAATCCACACTAGTTTATCCCTCAGATATCAGTCAATTAATTGACTACATCGTAAATGGAGTAGAAAATTTGGTCGAGGGGAATTTACATAAACCAATGTCTTGTCACTACATAATATATACAGATATGTGCAATGTATTTGTGGGCCGTATAAAAAGATATGTAACATTATCATCTACGTGGTAAATTATAACTATTTACGAAATTAAAGGAGTACACTAATCAGACGATGGTTCTTCTTTGCGTCTAGTAATCACCCCCTACTATGACCATTTTTCGCCTCCAAATTTGGCCCCGCTTACACCATCACCTATCAAATGGTTGTACGCGAAATAAATAGACAAGTAATAAATAAGGTTCCAGTATTATTTTTTCACGTAAATTGATCATTTCAAGTCATCGGTAGGGATAATTTGTCTTTATAAGACAACACTCTTAAAGCTGCCAGTTGTTATAACGTGTTTCCCACTTACAATTAACCAATAGGCATTTTTCACAACAATTAAAACATACTTTTTTAAGGATTAATAATTTATATTAACATTTTATGCATGCTTCTCTTTAAAGTTGTTTTTTAAATCAATAAGTTCACATTTTTACGCTATAGAATATTTCGAATAGAATATAGAATATTTCGTTGCGTAAAATGCCGGTCCAGAATTACTAACTGCTGAAATAAAATTAATTCCTCAAACAATGGACGCTGAAGATACGTTTAATTTCGTAATAATGGATGCCCACTTCCCTATAATTCTGGAGAGATGATTAAATTTCGTTTGGCGCGAAAATCTCACAGACCACAGAATCAGTTCAATATGCTAAACAAATGCATTTTGTTCATTGTTGCCTTTACAGGAAGAGTTACTTAAAGATCAATAAATAAATCATTCGTCAAATTGCCTCATGTAAAATAATACATTTATCCCTATCAAAAATAACATATTTGGGAACAATAGTTAAGGGAAAATCCTATGGGCATTCGTGTTAATAATGAATACCTACTCAGTTGGCTTTTAAATAATATGCAAATATCTATCTACTATTGCTGATGATAGGAAAATATTTATTAATTTCGCATCATACGAATTTAATTAAACGAATTGATTTTTTACGACCTGATTGTACGTCTGCTTACATATTTAGCGTGCACTGCGTCCACGGGCGACCGTTCGACCAATGCTACATAAAACGATAGACGATATACATTATATGCACGTTATAGATAGTGATATAATATAATGTTAATATTCAAGAAATTGGTGACTGTATACACTTAAGGCACGGCGGTGAACTAATATACACGATTCTTATTCTAATTAAAGTTTAACAAAGTATAATATACAACACTGCAGTGGTACTCCGATTATTACTGTGCTGTATTTTATCTTTCGTGCCGACGTTGATGCGTTCTGCTCGGCCGTACATGAAACGGGGTTTACGCTTTACATCTAATTGCAGGTAAAGAACTACGTTAAGCTATTTTAATTTTAACAAAAAAAAATATAATATTACATTTTAATTCATACCTTTGCATTAATGTTAATATTATTTGGATTCTAATATCGAAGTGTGCAAATTGTTTAGTAAGGTGGCTGTCCGACAGCAAAAAATATTATTATTTTAATTATTGTAATGTTTTATTATTATATTCGGAAATTATTCCGCTCCATCTTGATTGTCACGTCTCCACATTGTTATATGCGAGAAATTAAAATGATCGCATAGAAACTTTATAATATTGCCGAGCACGAGTAAAACCCGCGACACGCAACTACTTCAATACCACTAGTTGTAAGATGTAAATCCCTTAATAATGCTAATTATATATGATAATTTCGTATTAAACAATGTCAATTTGAATTCGAAATTCGAATCGAAAGCGGAGGTCGACGGTTGCATAGTTTGCAAATAATAAAAAAAATAGATATAATAACATCGTTACAGATGTTGATACATAAAGTAACAAAAATAACGTTATTAAGTTTTCATTTAATTTATTTTGTTAATATAATGTATTGTGTCATATGTGGTAATAATGTTTAACTTCGCGTCGCCTTGTAAGGCTAGGTTAAGTTGTTATAAATAAATAAATTTCGTTTCCAACAAAAGTAGCATATATCGGCACCAAGCACTTCCTTACGCTACAGTAATACAATGAGTATATAAATTACAACACTATAGTAACCGCCCAACGAATCCTATTGCGGCCGAGGCGCGTGTTAACTATTTGAAAGAACCTCTTAATTTAGATACTAATCTTTTCATAAACAAGGGTAACTTTATATCGCATTCGATCAGACTTACTTTGTTTCTTTAGGAAAATTATTGACAGTTTTCACGAAATAAATCAAGATGCAATATTTAGAGCGTTTGTTAGTTCAGCAGTGGATGAGGTGTAAGTAATACATTTGTTCGGTTGATTACGATAATGCTTAGAAATATATTTACAAAAGTTAAATCTAGCAAAGACAATGTATAATTCGATTAAACAAATTTCTAACAATTTTGATTACCCCGGATGTCCGAATGTATAAAAAATTCAGTATAATTACATCAGAAAATATATAGGTGAATGGGAATACGATAGGGCTTCGCTGACTTGCAGCGACCAATTGGTTTTTTATTGAGCCACAACGGTAATTCGCAATTTACCTTTAGCACCGAGTCAGACTTGGGTAAGAATTCGTAAGATCTTTCACAGGTAAAATAATAAAGCGGCTAAAAAGAGAAAGGACAACGATCGTTCAGTCCTGTTGGAATGAGTATTTACAGGATGCGGACTGGATCATGATTACCATAGTGCCTACCAATTATATTGTCTATTTAGTAGACACCCTAAGTGTAAAAAAGCTGACGCAAACGTATGATAGAGCACATAGAGCGTATGCATCCACCACCTTAATACTAAGTAGTTATACTACTCCACTACGACTTAACAGTATACTATAGTATTTATAGCAGTCACCATGTTAAGCATAATACTCACGCGATCTATGTGTATATTTACAGAATTGTCCGGATCGGCGCAACGACAGACGAATTCATTCTATAACTAATTCTACGTAGATAATATGATATACATATGTAATAAAAATACGCACGAGTCAAACATTTAGTCGATTACGTTAAACTTGATATCCGGTCGAGTGTCTATGCAGATGTTTCGTTTTTGGAACACTATTGACAAATCTAGCCAACGCAGTTTTATAGAGTTCCAAATTAGTTAATTCGTTAAACATGTAATGACAATATGTTAAAAATAAATTTCATGCCACGCCTTTTAACCTTACAGATGTTTTCATTTATCTCAAAGATAAGCACCATAAATATTAACAATAATTTATAAAAACGAAATATTTACAATATGTTTTAAGTGATAGGATAATTTTAAATAATACGATAATAGAAAGTTATTGATGATCCATACCAACGGCTTACTATATTATCTGCCATAATACGTCAAATAGGAATACACAGACCTTATATACTAAATAGCTCAAGAGTTTCGTGTAATAATTATTATACAAATGTAAGGTATATTTTAATATAAAGGAAAGAGATAAAATGAGAGGGAAAGAATTACTCTCACCTATAGAAGGAACAGAAAATTGTTGCGGCAAGTATCGAATATCCACACGAGCGGTCGCGATGGACAATATTTAAATGATTTCTTAATTACAATTCTTAATTACTTGAACTATATTCAAGTCAAATATTTCAAGTTTCAATTAATTTTCATTGCGCGACACAAGTGGCGTACGGTGCTTTTTTCATAAAGCCTACGTCAAAGTTCACGTGAAAATGTTTACGTTTAAAACTTTAATTGAACCAAAGCCACGTAGCATGAAGGCGTCTCCTTATATTGCCTAATCCTAATGTGAGTCGCGTTCCACCACGCAGCTATTTGCAATAAGAAATTGGAACATTTCCAGCGGAGATGGAGGAACACTCGCGTAGTGGGTTCGAACACCCGCGCGAGTAATAGACAAGATTACTGTGATTCCGTCTGGCAACGAAATGGCAACAGCACATACAAAACACATCATATATTTGACATTTCCTTTAATGACACGGCTTATGTTTTTCTGTCATACCTAATAATTGTTTCCGGTAAATATTTTCCTTTATTAAGTCCGAAATCACGAATGCATTCTACGTTTGAATGCTGATTTTTTGTTTGTAATTTGGTGTTGTAGTTATTCATTGTGGCCAGATATAAAAGAAATAAAAAATATTTTAAAATAATTACTTCTGTTCAATTATCAATATAAACGCCAATATAGTTTTTTATTTATTCACACTGATTAGCAACTAGCTTCAGACTGATGTTTCGAGACTGCAACCTATACTATGCACGCGCTGGCAGGGTCGCCATATAGGGTTCGGCGCGGGAGAGTAATAAGAGGCGTCTGCTTGTTTCACATTCTACTTTTTTACTGTCTTACTTACACTATGGCTGCAACTTCACGCTGTTACTTTAAAAAAATGACGTTACTTAAAATTTAATTCTCATCAATTTTTCATAACGCGCCTAAAGAAGTATAACTTCAAAAAGAAAGCTTTGTTATGACGTCGCCTGATGTTTTAGTGAGCAAATTAAGTATGTAGGGTGTTTCGCTGACCGTGAAGTGAGGCGAGAGGCGAGCGGTCACGTCGCCGGACGTTCTAGTGAGCATGAGTGAAGTGTGTGTGGTGTTTGGCTGACCGCGAGGGCGTTCAGGTGATGACGAGGCGCGGCTCGGGCAGCAGGCGCGCGTGCTCCGCGAACATGATGGCGGCGCTCCACTTGAGCTGGTCCTCGGTCACGGCGCCCGCGAGCGTGCGCCCGAACCACGGCCGCTCTTTGCTCCTGCCGGCGACACGGACACGCGGTTGATTTATTAGAGAAGTTTGTGGCGACCGTAGGCACCGTATCGTCCAGTAAACGCAACACGACGTAACAAAACGCAACAGTAATAATAAAATTGCGACATTGGTGCTGTCAAACAGGTTTGTAACAAAAAGAAATGAAGTGTAATTTATAACAGTGACATGAAACAAATATTAGCCGGTAGACGCGTTGAAGTTTTTACGACGCGACACAGTTTTCATATAAGCAGGAAGCATCAATCTCTATTCGCAGCTGTACACACAAACATTCCAATTTAGTAAATTTCCGTTGGAGTCGATACGTCGCGGTGCGCTCGTACAATACATTTGACAGCGTGCGTTACATTGCCAATTGCACTAAGCAACTGAACGACGATTAATTCGTATTATGTTGCAATGTACAACATTCAATTCGATAAGATCGCTCTAATAGAAATGAAAATTACTAACCTTTTGGGCTTATTATTTTTAGGTATAAAGGTGATGGCCCAACGCGACTGTGGGTTCCGCTTGGGCTCGTGTCCGCTGTACCACAGGTAATCTTTGATATTCCACTCTTCGATTTTATGTGAACCCTAAAATTATCGGACTACTTGAATACAAGGAAAAACACAAAGATGAGAAATACATTATGTAACATGAAATCGTCTCCGAAAACGGGCTTGTACGTAACCAGATAGGCGAATGGAGAATCACGGCGGCGCTAACGGACGATAGGAGGGAGACGGCACACCGACCTGTTTGTCTTTGAAATAGCACAGCTTGGCGTCGTTCAACTCGAACATGTGGAGCTTGAAGCGGGCGGCGGCGTCGCCGGCGAGGCGCAGCTCGCCGCACACGGGCGCGGCGCCGGGCCGCAGCGCCTGCAGGTCGCGCAGCGGCCGGTTGTCGCGCACCAGCAGGTAGTTGTGCCGGCGGTCGCGCTCGTCCCAGTAGCCCCAGCGCAGCACCACGTCCAGCACCACGTCGTCCGCGTGCAGCGCGCGCCGCAGCGAGCCCTCGCACACCACCTCCTCCACCATCAGCTGATGCGACTCCCTTTGGGCCTTCTCGCACAGCTCTATACATACGTCACCGCTAGTTTTATTCGGTGTGAGCTAAAAGCAACCGGTTAATTAGAATCGTGAACGTCTAACCGATAAACGAATCTGTAGCGAGGATAAGCGGATTCTATAGCTTCTGATGTGATGAGTTAAAGAGGAGAGATTAATATTTTCGTGCAACGTTTAATTGAAATTTTACGTATCAAAAGAAAAGAAAATAATGTATTAGAAAAGAGTCAATCAGAGAAGTGCTAGGAATAAACGCCGGGGCGGTCCCGGCCGGCGGCGGGGGCGGCGGCGGCGGGGTGGCGACAAGCGACAGTGGAACGTAGAAGGTGCGGCACTGACAGTGACTTGGTAGCAGTTGGAGCGGTCGTGCACGTAGAGCCAGGCGCGCAGGTCGCCGGCGGCGCGCGGCGGCGCGGGCGCGCTGTGGCCGAGCACGCGCATGAGCACGCGGCGCACGGCCGCCTCGCGCCGCCGCTCGCCCTCCGTGGGCTCCCACACGCGCTCGAAGCTCGCGATCAGGTCGCGCACCACGTACACCTCCTTCGACGACCACGCCGTCTGCAGCGCGCTGCTCGTCTACGGGTGCGGCTTACGGTGAATTTTAACCAATAACGAGACGTTACACCTACATATGTACAATGTTCTAGAACAGCATTTACTTCGTAAACGAAGTTTTATATTCGACGTTCGTTAATAATTAATAAACAATATATATAAATTTATACTTCCCGACCCGATATTAATTATCAGTCAGTTAATGGATTGATTACGTTATTGCATTCTATATTGCATAATCACTATTAAGTGTTAGCACTGCTACCTATTTAAAAGGACTCAAGGACAATAATTGTAGAAGAACGATGGCACTCACTAATGCGGCGGGCATGATAGTGGGCGCCCAAACAGCCGCCAGGTTCTCCGCGCTCATTTTGTTCACGTGCGACATCGTGTGGAGGAAATACAGATGAGCGAAGAGCTTGCGAGCCGTGTTCAGTCCCACGGCGGGCAACGACAGCATCGCCCGTTTGTACTCGGCGTAGCGAGCGTCCGGGTCTTTGATATCTACAGACAGAAACCCGTACTTAGCGATGTCTAAGTTTCACTAAGATACGATCAAAGTCGTCCGCTCGACATAAATAATCTTGCAGACGAAATGTAATTATAGCGAATCAAAATTCGTATAACATTTTGTGTCCCTGAAATAATTTATTTAGTGGACACGGAAATTTTCATTTGCTTTCTGTATAGTATACCTCCTAATTATGAAAGCCAAAATGCTCAATTGATGTGACATTTTTTAAACAGACCTTTTCATTGATACTTTAATTGAATCGTTTAGACAAAAGTTAAACTTTCATTTTTAACGGTCTTTCGTGATATCGATATTTTCAAATATTTATTTTTTATTTAATATATAAGAGCCAAATATTTAAGAAGGCATTTTTTCTGGAAAATGAACCTAAAACTAGGAACAGTTCTTAATAGGAATCGTCATATCTTGATATGTCGAACAGAACTAAATTCGAACGTAATCGATGAAGTTCTCTTTTATTTATGCTGTTTACATGTTCCGCGTTCAATGACTCGCCTTGAGCGGTTATCAATGCGCGATGCTTGTCCTGCGGCAGGAGCGGCTCGGGCAGGTCGCGGAAGAAGCGCTTCAGCACGCCGGCCACGTCGTGCTCGGAGTGCTCGCCGGGGCTGAGCTGCACGGACCACGCGTCCCGCCTGAACCGCGCCAGCAGCTCCGCCAGCGCCGAGCTGCTGCCCGCGCGACGGTATATCCCTTCGCTCAGGCTGCCTGCCGTCATACACCACTCTAACTGAATACCTATCCGCCACACCTATTCCTGCCTGAAGATAGCAGAACCCTCTGTCGTTCGACTCCGGCGGCACCACCGCCACACCTGTTTCTGCCTTATAACAGCAGTGTTAAGCGCTGCTGTGTTCTGGTTTGAAGGGTGTGGTAAGGGAGACATACTTTTTC
>DWQT01001197.1:0-17769 GCA_018244895.1 Myscelus amystis hages
TTGGGCCGGTCACGATTTACTGATTTCCTGAAGCGGTGCAGATTAACATAAGGGGTGTTATGTATATTGCACCTTGTGGAGTATCACGTTTCTTTTGCAAGTTTGTTATCCTCTTACGTACTTACACCACATTACACTTTAGTTATTTAGTTATTAGTACACTTTTAGAATTTCGTACTTATTTAGTATTTCGTAGTTTTTAATAGTTCTATCTGCCTATTCTGTTTACATTTATGAAATCCTGTAGTCGCTCCCTTACCAGTCAATGGTTGTACATCATATAACCATTTTTGTCTCTACCATATCATCTTCAAAATGCTATAGATCCTTATCCTTACGACGCTCCAGTAAATCCCCTTAACTTCTTGGGCTCCCATATACTAACACGGCCGAGTGAATAAATAATTTGTTGTATTAAATGTAGGTTTATTATTTTCTTTTGAATAACATGTATTTTTGATAAAGTAAAACAGATTTATTATACTACAGGAATACTATGGAAATACAAGGAAGGTTCGGTAAATATTTATAATTTGTTCATGCCGCCCAATAAACCGGATCTGCTATTCTTATTCTTATTATGTGCTGTCGTATTCATATGAACTAGAGGACGCCAAGTGGTCGAAATTCAACCACAATAAATTTGTATAGGTAAGCCAACGGTATTTCACGTGGTATTTTTTATATTAAATGGGGCAAATAATACTTTTTAATTTGACATTCAGATATGACATGACATTATGTATGCACGTAACAAATACGTGTGTTTGTGTGTGTCAAATGCACGGTAGTGTGTGTAATTTTTTATTTATTGCTTTAATGTACTTTTTAAGCATGAAAAATAAGCTTGAAAAATATTAGCGGTCTGCACTTCTACACATAAACTATAAGTGTGCCAAATTTTATGCTCCTGCGTCCGCGCAATTTTCGTAAAAAGGGGTCCAAAGTTTTTGCATCACGTATTAATATATAGATAAAGTGTTTCTTTCTTTCTTTCTTTATTTCTATTGTCATGGTACGTTATGCTTGTAAAATATCTGTAAAAACATTTAAGCTTAATGAATCAATGTGTACACTTCTTAGATTTACCTAAGTAAAATATTTTATTACCGAGCATGAGGCTATTTACGCCAATGCCATAAAAATGTTATAGGAATTGATATATAACAATTGACCTATCTGTCTACAACTGTTAACTCAATCAAACAGCAATGTAATTCATTAGCTTGTCGAGACACAACTCGCTACAAGTCAACTCTTTTAACCCTCCGTCTTTGTAACTGTCGTGGATTAATTGTAATGTAATTTTGGCAACACTCGGTTTTCTTTGTATGTTTAGCCGATATTTTCGTGTTAATTTAATGATAGCAACAATTCACGGAGTTCTGCATCTCACCATTAGGTGAGTTCGCGGTCAAACGTAAGTCTATATTATCCTACAATAAACAAATTTTAATGTATAACCCGTTGAAATACTAGATTTAATGCCTAAATATACATTGTGTATCTTATAAAATAATTAACAGCGGTTTGAACTAATGTATCGCACCGTTTATTACGTAATATAAAAATTAAATTAAAACAATCACGAACTCTTACCTGTTAATGTGATATTTAGTAACTTAATTAATTACTAGCGGTTATAAAGTGTCAAACAGCAACCAAACTATCTTGGAGTACCTACCGTTGGAAGTTCTTCGCGACTCTTATTTGGCTCATCGCTCGTACAAAAATTGTAACCATGCCAAACTAAATATTTTATCTGTAAATTAATACATAATATTATAGATACTCGTAGATACAGATAAACTGATATCTTTTTTATTTTTTGCTTATACGGGTTTTCCGATGAATCTTATTGACCAGCTTACTAACGTAATGACTATTAGGTATAATATTAAGTTTTAGTTTATAGCTAATCGATGCCATATCTATACAAAAATGTGATGATATATGATGTAAAAGTAATTCAACGCCAATATTATCATTTTGATGAAATGTGACAATCTATGTATAATTTTATAGCTTTTATGGGTATGTTGTGAAACACACAATTTATGTTTGAGAATATTAACGTTATGATTGGGAAAGTGGAATGAATTTCACATATAAGTTATAAATTTTCATGTCTAATAATTATTGGCTCTTATGATCGCCTGGAAACCAGATTATAATCATGATGACACTGCCTCAAATTACGTATTAATCTAAAAAACTAATTTTGTTTTATACAATACAATATGTATACTACTCGTATGTAGACGGAAATACATAATATCAGTTAGTAATTACGAGGAAAGCATACAATATATATTTAATAGTCCTATACTTACCAAGAAGGTTAATCGATGTGGTAGTTACGCTGAATTAATTATTGTAATCCCAGCTTTTAAGCTAATGAAAACTGACAACATCACGCGAACATGGTCTTGCTTTAGCTGGTGGATACGAGCTCTACATATTTATTAGGTATTCGGATCGTCTAGCTAGTTGATAGGTATTCGTTCCATGGTGGCTTCTGTAAATGTCAAACAGGAGTGTTTGTGTGTTCGAAATTCAAACTCGCCGCTCCACTTCATAAAAGGTCACGCGAAAACATCAAATGTTCACTTTTTTTTCTAGTAGTATTATTCTGTAAAATAAACCGACACACCTACACAACTTTCTATGTTTTAAAATTATGACATATTCTGTTTAAAGATTACTTAAGTGCTGGTGGTGGAAATTTTCATGGAATGTAACATTATCAGATGGTACGGTAACATGTTAGTTAGCAACATGTCGGATTATTAAAGGTTGGGCGTTGGTCGCTTTTAATTGTGATTAGTATGTGAACAACATAACACACGTTTCACCTTGATTCCGTGCATTTGAATATTAATGTTTATAAAACTAATGAAATTGTTATACAAATGGCAATCGTTGTTAATTAATTGTACTGAAATCTCTTTATCTATGTTTTGTACGCGTCCTCTGTCCCCGTGACATCATTGTAAGTTACTGAACCCATGTGCAAGAACAATGTTTAATTACATAAAACACTAGTTACTTTTTATGTCCACTATTGTAATCAGCCCTACACGGGGTTCCTACCATACAAATATTCACCATACATTACTCATTACAGTAATTGTTTCAATACAACATTTAATTAAATACATTATATATGTTGTGTTATTATTGTAAAGTGTTAGTGTGAATTGACTAAGAATTTGAAGTGATTATACTTTTCGCAGAGATAGCATTACGTGCGCACATACCTGAAGTCACATAGCAATGGCGGTGTGTAAGCGCAAGCACCATGAATGATCTTGCCGTTGAGTTTGTAAAGCTATGTAGGTTAAATAATAGGCAGTCGGTCGGTAGACATTGGGCAACACATTCGGCACCGCGTTCGACGATGCCTTATCGGCCGTCTGATTCACAAGGTCACCACAGTTGAACTGGCAACTCACATTAAGCGTGATCTCATCACTACCGATCGCTGAGCCAGTTTTAATTTTAACGAGATTTTAAAATAATAAATATGTATATTTGTATGTGTCTTGCTTTTTTTCGGGTACAGGTGCGGATTTCCCTCGAGACCCTACAAATCTTCGCATGATGTACACACATATATTATAACCTTGTGTGATCGGAAATTAAAACTTGCGATAAATATAAACTATCCGTCTATATATTTGAAAAAGATATTTTTGTTTTTGCTTACGGACGGCGTGTTTGACTAAAATGTGAAGTTGCTTGGCGTTTACTTCAATTACTGTAGGTGTTAGGCAAAATGTAAGTTTCCGTTTTTTTTTGTTTTTAGATGGATTTTTTTTAAAAATTTTTAGATGGATTCTTTTAAAAAATGACCTCATCCTTATTGAATAGCACGTAATCATGAATGATTTTTAGTGTTCGTTTAGTCATCTGGTATTTTACAATGCTAAGATGTTAATGAATAACCGTCGAACATCCAAGTTAGAATCCGTTTCAGTCAGTCAGTTCAAGAATATTTAGTCGAAACTACAACGCGGAGAGATGAGTTTACTCATAAAATAAACAGTCGAAACCTATATTGCCCCAGAACTCTCTACTTGCCAGACTAATAAAATAAACTACGCTTTTAAATGTATAGTGCAACAGGCGGTCGAATTATTTATTCTATTCAAATATACATTACAGAAATACCTCGTTCAATACAACGCGTAGTAAGATACAAATGTATATTCAGAACATTGCCTAGGAACGTTTGATTGTGATGTACCTACAAAATTACTCTTAATCAACAAAAGCAACGTTAGAACTGTTTAAATTATGTTCCGATTGTACTCGCGTGTACATTTTCGAGAGTTCTCGTGTGGAT
This sequence comes from Myscelus amystis hages, assembly GCA_018244895.1. Lineage (NCBI taxonomy): Eukaryota > Metazoa > Arthropoda > Insecta > Lepidoptera > Hesperiidae > Myscelus > Myscelus amystis. Next base: position 4,349 of record DWQT01001197.1, read on the forward strand.
TAGTTTCTTAAATTCTTACCCATCCGAAGTCCTCCATCATGAAATCCCTCAGTGGTAGTGAGGAAGCAAAGTAGTCTTATTTTTGTTTTATAATTTCAACAAAACCGACGCACATTCAAGTATACTCGAAACGTAAAATTTATTTGCGTTTTATCAAAAGTTACAACTTTCGCAAGTCCTAGCTTCTAACCAACCCATTTCTCTTTATATGATTCCTTTTCATACGTGCTACAATGCCGAATTGTGTTTTAATATTAACAACAGCGGAATTTGGATTTAACGTATGCTTGTATTATTAACATACTTACGTACTTAGTATTATTAGATACCTTACTTATATTTTTAAGTCTATGTCATTCCACGCAGAGATGGCAAAGGTATCTAATTCCAAGCATAGACGAGTTCAGATGTATTCATGAGCGTTTCGTAAGTCTATTGTTGTTTATTAATATGTTACTTTATTATACGTGCTTTAACGAAAATATACACAATACACGCATGGACGCATACATGATTTTTTTTATGACTTTTTCGATAATATTTTTTATTGAACACTAAAAAAGCGTATGACCATTTGAAATGATCTTGTATTATTGTACCCATGCTCAGGTATTCTTCGTACCGGTGTTGGGGTTTATGTGTTTGCACTAGCTAATTACCGTAACCGCGGCTCTTGCGGACTTTATGATAATGAAAGGTTTGTTTCAATAATAACTCTATTAATAAATCCAATGGCGGTTTGTACACGCCACCTAAACGTGCCTAGCGGTTATTTTTTACACTTTGTAAATCTTAACTATTTATTATCATAACTACGAATCGCACAAAAACTTTAAATATTTCGTCGTAAACCATTAATACATACGTTGTTCACATGTTTTTAGATGTAAATGATGACTAGAATAAACTGTTGCTATTATTGCGCTTATGTCTTCTGTTTTGAAAAAAATTGTGAGGTTTTCGGAAAACTACATACATACATACATCCGGTAGGTATTATGATAGATATGATGGTGGACATTTTTCATTTCCAATCAATAAACTAGTAAAGAATTGAAAATAGATTTTGTTTTATTAATTTAGTAAATTTATTTCGCGGTGTTTTAAAGTAATCAATTTAAAATATCTGTTTGATGGTCGAACCAGAACTCTTGGTTCTGATATTATTGATGTTCGATAACAGTTTCCTGAATAGGGTTTAATGTTCCAATTTTACGACGAATCGTCAAGCAGCCTCGCCCTCGCCGAGCGCCGCTCGTGTGTTAGTAATACGAGTGCGAGGCGTGCTTGCTGTAAATAGTTTATAATCGTCAATCGCTTTGTCCGCGTTTTCCGTTTTTTATTGCCGATTATCGTTGATACTTTTCATTTTTTCTATATTTTTCTTGATACGAAGCTTTTAACATACCCACGTAATTCATTATTTACTAGGTATATTATGTAAAAGTGTTTTGTATATCATAGATTAAACTGTAGGTAGTTTAAGTAACAAATAAAACTACTAGTAAATGATTGTTTAGATTAAATTCTAGTTTTATATAGGTATCGTGTAAATTATAGGCACTGACATATTTTGAGCGTCATTTAAAATTTTATTTAATACACACACATAACATTAACATTTGGTATAAAAATAGGCTACTTTGCCTTAATTGTAGGTAATGTACTCGTAATCGCAATTATCTCGTTGTCGACAACTTACTGAACGGTCATAGCTCAGAGTGATGCCAATAATGCGACGAGAGCGCGGTGCAGTGACGGTGTAAGGTGAACGTAACAACATAGTCGTCAAAAGCTATATTAAGAAGCCGTAAATCTTCCTATGTAATCGCGTCACGACAGTCGTGTCTACGGCGCCTGCAATATTCCAATTCATGTGTATTGATTACGGACTATCGGATATTGTCATAAGTGATTACGTTGAATTATTTTTATGTCGAATTGATTGAATTGAAGTAACCCATCCCATTACCTAACTCAGTCATTGCTTAATATATGTTGCGAGTGAGATTACGTTACTAATGTCCATCAATTGCTAATTGATGTAAATTAATTGCTAATCGTAAGTTTAGGTTATTACTTTTTACATGTATCAGTTATTAGAATATCAGCGGAACACATACCCAGCACTGCTGTTTAGCGGCAAGACAATAATATTCCCGTACGAGAACTTTGTTGAGATGGCAGAAAATAACCTTTTCCTTGACTCACTAAAATATCACGGCGGAGAAATGTTTATGAATTGGTATTTTTGAAGATGGATATCGTGCAGATATTTGTAAACGACCCACTTTCGAATGTTCTTCATAGTACTTACATACTATGTAGGTATATCATGTAGATGTTATATTGTGTTTGCAAACTCCTCAACACCACGCAGTCTGTTCGCATTGAATTCCAGTACATATTTCCCAAACAAATGCAATATACATACATCGTCCGCGTCTTTTGTTTATTTTAGTATATTTTATTTTGATCCACGGTGGCACACGAATTCCGTCTCATAGTGAAAAGGTTTTTTTAGTGTTAATGGTCACCAATTTTTTTTAATGTATGTATTCGTATAATGAATAATGCCAGAGTATTTTATTTTTAGAAACCTACGATTCAACTCAACCTTATAATGTCATATTTAACTTATTTACTTTATTAAAATCTCTCCTTAAAAAAAATAAAACACTCTTAATAGCTTTGTACAGTATTATGTTATAACTCGAAGTTACTTTAGAAATAGCCGAATATCTAATTAAACAGGTACTTTATTTACTTACCGAACGTGATGTAATGTAATGTTTTGCTACATGTAATTTAATTTCTGTAAACACCAATATGTATTGTTTATTTGCTAAGGGTTATGACTAAACGCTAAACTAGAACACGTAGGAATGAGTATGTATGTTTATTCACCATCGCTTCAAGCTAACGTGTTCTTCAGTTTCAGCCCTATATTGCCTCTTATCAAAAGTACACTTTGTACTCATTTCGGGCACAAGGACTGTTAATTTATACGTTTATGTGCGTATTGAGTACATATTATAAAATTCAGTGAGAGCGTGGTACTATATATAACGTTGAATTTGATGTCAAAATGCTGCAAGACGTTGCCATTTTGTTCATGTGTTTCCCGGAACCTTATTATTTAATTTTTGGAACACTTCGACTTAGTCTAAATCAAGTGTGAACTGCATTTGGTTTATACGATTTAGTTTTGTTATTTCTTAGGTGCCTTGTTGTATCCATCAATTTATTGTTCCACCGCTAGATTCTGGACTCGTCTCGTAATAAGGAGGAAGTTTTTCAAGGCCGCAATTCTAAATCGCGTTGCGGAGGCGCTGTAACGGTAGGCGTCTTAGGAAAGATGAGTAAAAAGATCTTTCCAATGCCATTATTAGTCACATCGCTGTGACAAAATAATAAAAAATCAGTCATAGATTAAATAAACCAGTTTATAATGGAGCAGCGTGGAGCACTATGCTCCCGGCCTCGCGTAGCTTTGAGGGAAGGACCCGCTCAGCAAACGATTCAGTGATTTGAGAACTTGACTGCCAAACCGGAGGTAGGTAGTGGGTTCGTTCCCAGCCAGGACAAACATTTGTGTAATATCCGCATTCCTTTGTTCTTTGTCTGGATGTAATAAAAATATGTACCTACGTTAGCTTATATCTTATGTATATCATCGTTGTTTATGAGCTTGTCAGTTACGATAACACAGGAATTTGGTTAGTTAATTTAGAATCAGATAGCCGTGTATGGAATTGTCCGAATTATTGTTATCATTATTTACAGTCTTTAAATTAGCATGCGTTCCCCAAACATACATACGAGTACAGCGTCATCCATGAGATAACTGCTACCACACTGAGTCAGTAACTATATTCAATGAATCAGTTGTAAGTTCTCACCAAACAACGTTTCTAAGATTTACGTGATGGCTATAGCTCTTACAAGTGTTATTTATCTCTCGTAAAACACAATGTGGAATTCGAGTCTTTATTTAACGGTCGTTTATTAAACATTAGATTTTGTTTAGTTTAGCTTTTCAGCGATTTTCTTGAGAACTACATAAGACTTCACAATTATTTGCAAATTATGCACATATTATATATGTCGTTAACACGTAATTTGTAAAAAATTACAAATATGTATGTGGTAATTGATACTTGAGATATTTGGTATTTTTGCATTTATTAACACGAGAGGTGACAACTATTTTTTGTGTAATTGAATGAGTCAATAATGAAATATTAGTTAACATCAATTATACCGAACAAGCTAAACGCCGAATTTGTGTAGTAAAATATTAGTAATGTTCTGCGAGTGATTATAACAAGTATCTACTGGTACGTAATATGTACGAGTATGTGTGTAAATGCAAACATAAAAGTGATTCAGATACGAAAAGCGGGTCAGTTAATTTAATCACAAACAAGAAAACAAAAAGCAAGCGCTCTTGAGACGCGGTGAAATAGGGCGAAGAATAAAACGATGTGGAACGAGTACCCGCAACCGAAATGTTAACGCGACATTTCGGTGGTCGGCGGCGGGTACGCGTCACGACCGCCATTGGGGATGCCTCCCACCTTTGCGATTCTAGTATATATGACATTAATTTAAAATAATGCCTTAATATGTATGTATAAGTAACGAACCATAGATACCAGTCATACCTATGATGTTACCAATTCTTACTAAAAAACTGCACGTTCTATTTACATCGGTACATTGACGAAATTCATGTATTTCATTATGACTCTTTCAAACCGTGACATCTAATTGATATACATAGCGCTTCTAGCGATTTTTAGAGATTACACGGGAATATCGTTCGTATTTACAATTTCCTATATATATTTTGTTTCTTTTCAGGTATAGCACTACGACCGTTCGGCCTCTCTTTGATATATCTGTTGCTTTACTTAATAGCACCGTTTCCACAAGTGCCAGACTCTAAAACATTTAAAGGTGAGTTTATGTACGTATTTATGGATTCAAGCGCTAACAGCAAAACGTGGTGGACCTCTCATAATTTTACTGTAGATGTGTGAACTTTATCAAACAGCGCTTATTCAGCGAGGCCTTGCCACCCTCTTACTCCACCACACCGTGGTCTTAACCTATATGAGAGTACAGCAGACTCAAACAGTGTAAAATTAAATGGGATAGTAATGGTGTTTTACAATCGTTGTAATGGCGACCATTAATGCATAAAGACTGTACCACTTTTGCAGATTCAAGTATCGCGTAGTGCCGTTTTATCTTATCACGAACTGTCCGATAATGATATTTTGGTAATAAGTGCAAGGGAATTTATAAAATAAATATTTCTTGTACCCGCCGGTACATTTTAATACCTCTATGTAAATATAAATTTCAACACTGCAATTAATACACAAATATGTATATGGATGATATTACATACACAGTTGTTGCGCCAGATATCGTTACACCTGTTTCTATACTTCCACAGTATTAGTAAACCTCGTCAGATATTAGTGGTTCTCTAAAACCCAGCGAAAGGTTTCGTTTACAAATTTGTCTATTTTCCCCAGGATGGCGCGGTCAGTATCTTCTTTTAGTCGTGATAGCGTCATTTATCCTTCTGCTCTTACACGCGGCGTGGCACAGTGTGTTGGCGGCTTTTGCCCCTTACGGCTCGTTGCTCGAGAATTATCCTATCATACAACGAATAGGACACAATCTCGGGCTTGTGTCCTACGCTGGGATCGAACCGCTTATGGCAGTGCATTACCTGGCACCAGAGGTGAGGTGAAACTGACCTGAAACTCAAACATGACAGCATGACAAATGTGAATATTCTGAAATCTAATGTACCTATTGTTTTCAGCTAATTATGTTAGTGTCTCGTTGATAGTGTATTTGATAGTTCGAAAATTGGTTCTTGGACCTCAAAGTGATGAGGTCCAGAGGAAAGATTCCAAACATCAAAGATATCCGATGCTAACAAGTACAGGTAAGTGTGCCTAAAGTATTTACTCGTATTACTCGTATTTACTCGTACCCAAACATAACACTACAATGATACAATACGGGCCGTATTTTCCTCAGGATGCTCTGTTGAGGTTATTAGAAATAGGTACAAATGAAATTAACCATTCTTACACGTTCAATACAAATCAGAGGCACAAGACGCACATCGATAACTTGATAATAAAACATTTTGAGGAAAATTTATTGGCATTAATTTTAAACAAAGTTGCTAAAATAGGCTAAAACACCATGGTCTCATCTTCTAACAATACGAAATGAAGTACGGGTTCTCACGGTAATGTAGTTTTTTAACATTACCTCACTGCGACTTCCCGGATATTAACATTTTGAAGCAATTTGGTTAATTAACGTCTAGAACATTTAAAGTCCTTGTTAACTACGTATACGATGTATTTTTATTGTTTGCTATTTTTTTCTTGTTCATAGGCAAATACATTGCGCTGTTCTTGATAATGTTCTCGGGAATAATGCGACCCAGTATCATTTCCGGCATTTACTTCCTGGTATTCATGGGAACGGCCACGGCATGGGCACTAGGTCGGCCCCTGGAACGGGGCTTCGCCGTCGTCGGCCGATGCCTCATGGCCATCATGGCGGTCCATATAGCGGTGCTTCTCGTCTACCAGTGCTCTTGGCTCATAGCCATATATCCTCCAGATATGGATCTCGCTAGGTTTGTGTTTTAAGTGTATATTACGATACAATTTATTGAAAAATGTTTGCCTCGGAGATATGGAGTCGCAATGTGAATAATAATTAAAGAATCTGGACCTTTTTGGCTCAGATCTTATCTGGAGGTAATAATTTTTTTTTATGTATTTCTTATCATCTTTTTGTCCTTATAGGTACTTTGGTCTGACCAAGTTAGTAGTAATCAATGAGACGGACTCCTCTAGTTTTACCTACGTAGTGACTGATGACCACATGTGGGCCACACTGGCTAGTCCCTTGGTCATCCTCCTCACATACTTCTTCCTGGGGATAGAAACTCGGGAATTATTTAAACCGAAGGTACTTACTTACCTGTAATGTTCTATATTTAATTTGTGCATCATGATTTTTGAAAGATGAAATGATTCTAATTAATCGTAATACTAATAAAATTATTTTGCTTGTTGGTATCATTGGGCTACACATTTTTGACTAACATTAAAGCAATTAACAATTCAACGGCACACTACGCAAATAGACGATATTGTCCAAAATTCAAGTAATTTGAATGGATAATTGACGCAATCGGCTATAATACAACAAAAACGAAAACAAATATTTGTGGTTCCGACCGTCCATTAAGTATTTTGTGTTATGTGCCGCACCACAACTTGCGCATCCACGCTGCAGTAGATAATATGCCGATCTAGTGCTGAGTAGTCGTCGAATCTACCACAATGCCTTAGAGGTCTCTATTAATATGCAAATGGGGAAACGTAGGCGAAGAAAAAGAGCGCTCTAACGGGTCTAGAGGCGGGCAAGCTCAATGGGTCGTTGGTGCGAGGCGTGTCCTTCCACCGCGGCAGCCGGCACGCGACTCGCGACAAGTGGAAGAACGCTACCAAAAAAGTTCGAGTAAGCCGGCCAACGGTTTTGCAATGTAGAAAGCGTTTTTATCAATCCATTTACTTTTACCACCCACCGATCACTATTCTCCTTGTTGATTGATTGTATATCTCCTCCTGTAGACTAGCGTACATACACTGGCTTCATTTACACATTTTTGAGTGATTTAGTTTTTGTAAGGTATTATTTGTATCTCTGTAATTATACTTAGGTGTAGTCACGCTGCTCTAAGGCGATGCACGTACAAAAGTTTCAATGTTATACCCGTAAGTATACGTTATTTGGGTAGATGCTAATCCTGTAGCGTGTGCAACAGTGCACCTATTATATTTATATGTAGATATTAAAACCGTTTGCTACTGGAATGTGATATCTGCTTGTCCTAATACATGTGTAAATAACCACATTGAAACAGTTTGTTTTTTGGCATGTGGCCTATGAGACTATTTTATTTTTGCAACCTGCTTTCGTTCTTTTGTAGGTTGCATATTCATACATAAATTCCAAAACACTCCGAGGGAACACCGCCAGTGAGAATATCCCTGTAGGTATCCGTTTTATTTTTCTTATTTCTATATACAAATGTCTCGTCATATCAATGTAGCTATCAACACCATTTGCACCCGAGAAGACAATTTTCAAAATAAACAGTATGTGCATGGGATCTCCTCTGCGATCCGCTTGTGAATCACGTTTGCAAATTGTTGTTGTACATGTGTCTCGCTTTCTCAAAGATCAAACGAACAAAACGTTACATGAATTAATGTTATTAATCCTTTACTAGTAAACAAAGGTCATTGATCTCTGATTCAGTACAGAACTATAAATAAATATTAGAATTCGAAGCACCTCATTGACCTTCAGAGAACAGGTCGTATTAGCGTTACTTAATTCAATAATTGTACACCAAAGTTTCCCACAAACAGCCATTAAAAGTTTACATGTAAAACAATTTATACTGCTATCATAAGTTGTTCGTTTGTTCTACACATTAAAAAGCCGATTTAGACCATGAAAGTTTATCTTATGTTATTTCCCAAAAAGGCCTCTTCAAGATTGTTTTCAATGCTAGTAAATTAATCTACGGACTGTATTATACCAAGGGAAAGAATATTAGTTTATTTGTTTAATTTAAGAGTCCGTTTCTCGATAATACCAGCGACAGTCTTTTAGGGTAGATTACACTCTTACACTCGAAGGTTTAAAATTATCTTAACGTATTTTTGTTTCTTAATTATGTTCCTTGCGTGTGTAAAATATCACTCGATATAACATACGGATTTCTGTATCATGTTTTAAGGCGTCTAAATCTGTTAATGCCGAAGTGGCCAGCGGGGTATAGAACCGTATTGAATTTGTCAACTGTTACTTTACAACACGTACCTAGGTAGAAACTTTCGTTGTTCAAATCGGCCATCAATTTTAATCATTGCATCATCACATTCATTGTAATATTGCAGCATCGTTGTATGTTATGTGTTTTGCACAGAATTAACTTTAAAATCATAATCGAATTACAACTGGTTAAATTTGTATATTGATTCTATTGCCACAAGCATTGGACGGAAGATGTAATTATACTTGATGGAAGATGTAATTAATTATAGATGTAATGAAGATGTAAAGTTTTTCATGAATAGTTTTAAAATTATGGTATACTTTACTTTTTCTTCAAAATGTTACAGAAACAAAACATTATGCTACTGACTGTTTCTATGGGTGGGGGTGTTAATTTTTAACAATAAGATGGGAATCGTAAAGATCCTAATAGTAAAAATAAATTCGTTGCGAAGTTCGAAAGACCTACAGCATACAGACGGCGAGAAGCGACTTCGTTTTATAGCGGTTACTTTAAACATTGTTTATCTTTATATTTCTTATGTGACATACACTGTCACTGAACTCCTAAACGACTGGACCGATTTTGATGAACTTTTTTGTGCGTGTTCAAGGGCACTTACTTAGAACGGTTTAGATTCACAATTTGGTTCACTGGAAAATGTTTTTTAATAAATTTTTAATTTGTGAGTAGTTGTTGATTTTAGAATGTTTCACATTGCATCCGACAGACTGCGCCACCATCGCAGTGTCAAATATTAAAGATCGGTTTAAAGATCTTTATTTCTTATAAGACAATGGTCACTTAAAATAAGAAACTTAAATTCTAAATTTTACTTAATTTAAATTGTAAGTGAAAAATGTAGGTCTGGGGGAAAATATATGTGTTTAATGTGTATAGTATGGAGTGTGTGTGCGCTTACATATGTGTGTGAACGTGATGAAATTATGTACTTTTTTTATCGTTTAGAAATCATTTATATGGCAAAGCAACGTTTGCGGGGAGAGCTAGTAATGTTATAATATTGCGTAATCAGCTGTTACGGAGCGTGAGCCCCAGCAAGCGGTGGAGCGTGCGCTCGCGGTCGGCGTCGCGCCAGCTGCAGCAGGACTCCACGGGCTCCGTGGTGGTGCCCGACGACGGTGCGTCCCTCGCCCCCCCTCCGCATACAGTCACTGACGCCTACACTCGTTTCATTCATCACTTACCGATCAAACAAATCAAGATTGATTGGAGACATTCACTGCTGAATGCAAGATTGAAAGTCGAGGGTTCAATTCCCAAACCTTTGTTTGTTCTGTGTCCGGTTGTTTTAAAAATATATGTATGCACATATAGGTAAGTATTATATATATTGCCTATTTTGTAATCAGGTAACCGTTTGCGGAGTCAACGCAATAACAAAACCGTGTGGAGAATCGTATAACTACTTCTAGTCATTAAACATGCACTTTTTAAGTGTGATAAGTATTTGCAGACAACTCGTGTCCAATTATAACCAAGTTTGACGAACTCCAAAGACATTACATAATGTTTACATGATATAGGTTTTTTAGTACTCATCTCAGTTTATAGAAAAAAATTAAGTTCTCCTTTGTTGTGAATAGTAATAAATTAGTAATCGCTCTTAGAACCATCTGCAAGTTCTAATTAGGCGAAATTGTAGCTACCATTTAAAATATTAAAAAAATAATTTGATTTTGTTTTTTTTTCTAACTAAACTTACAGAGTCGATAATGGAAATAGAAGAACCTACCCTTATGGACGACATACTGGCGGCTGTGGTGGAACTGTTCCAAGTTATAGTCAGGTATAACGATGTACTCTACTTGTAATAGGTACCTACTTTAAAGACATACGATTTATTTATTTTCTTGCTGCTATAATTATTCTATTATATAAGTATTAAAAATATCCACTTAAGTAATCGCCTATTCGTAACGTGATGTAACATAGGCTAACAATACTCAAAAATACCTTTACGAAGGTTCCAACAAATTCAAAATGTTTACTACAAAACATGACCGGTAGGTCCAAGGATTCGCCGTTACAAACAATGGACCACTTCAGACAGACGAAAATAAAATTAACTAAGTGACAAACAAGGATGAGTGGAGACAGGAGAAAAAAAAGCTACAAATTTGCTAATAAAAGTGTAAATTAAAAAAGGGCGCGAAAGCGGCAATCTTGTGGAGCTAAAACTTTTAATAAAAACAAGAAAAATCAACCACTTTAGCGTTATTATTAGCGTGAATTATTTAGCATCGGGTAATATTGTAATTTGTTGTCAGATCGTCATACATAGCGACAACCATCACAATGATGGCGTGGAGCATAATGTTCCACTCGTGGCTCACGTTCGTGTTCCTGATGTGGGCGAACGTGGTGTGGCTGCGCCAGGACCAGCGCTCCTTCATGCTGAAGACCAGCCCCGTGCTGGTCTGCTACGCCATGCTGCTGCTGCTCGCGCAGTACATCTACGGGATGAATCTCTATGAATCGGAGCTCCCTTCAAACATAACGGTCGGTTTCGTTCCGTGGTTTTTGCGACTCTGATATCAACGAGCTATTGTTATAATTTGTAGCTAATTTATCCATCGTTTAACATCGGGCACGGAAAACCGTTTCAGACAGTACAGTAACAAATTAAATTCATACTCACGAACAACACCTATTGTCGCCGCACAAATTGATCGATCGATGTGTGTGATAAGTATGTAAGCTAAACAAAAACAATGTAAACGTGTTAGAGCGTACATAATACATTTATTGAACTTCAAGTATTACTTTCTCAAAATATGCATGTTTCATCTACATAAGAGTATCTATAAATATAATACGTAGGTATCACATTTTAAAAACGATGTTTCTCCGACTACCTCTCGAAAATAATCTTACGACTTGATGCAATATTATTGCAATATTATTTAAAATAAGTAAATGGGAATGTTTTTTCAAAAATCTTAGGAATGATTTTTTTCAAAAATCTTAGAAATGTTTGTTTTTCGCGCGCGCAGGAAGTAAATCTGCACCAAATAGGCCTGGGTCGGTCGGAGGGCGAGCCGTGCGTGCCGCTGCTCATCAAGTCGCTGTTCACGTGCATGTTCTGGGTGACGCTGCGGCAGCGCGTGCACGAGCTGCGCCAGCGCCGCCGCTCGGCCGCCGCCGCCGACCTGGCCGCGCCGCTGCAGCTCACCGTCTCCGCGGCCGCCAGCGGTGCGTCCATTATTCTACAACCGTCTGTTTCTCGTTCCGATGGCTTATTTTCGTCAACTAACGCAGAGAAACGATGCTTGAGCATTGATATATACAGTTTATTACAATACGTTCTTAGAGACTACTCCTCTTTCGGGTTTCGATTTTTACTATCGTCAACTAATTCATAGACACGGTGCTTGTAAAGAGCCAGTTTATTGTAATTCGTACTTGGAGATGAGTCAGTGTGTATTCTAATTTAGTCTTGATAATAATGTTTTCAAATATAGGTTCTCACGGGTAACGTATTGAATAAAATAATTATTGGTCCGTTGTACATATTATATTACAAGATAGAAATCTCTAGGTCCAACTTTAATGTGTAGCATTTTATACTTTCAAGGAAATATTAAAAGCTTGGAATCGTCATAAAAACATTCGCAGCCGCACCGTATAGCAGAGGAATGCGGGAAATCGGGCCACGATAGTTGTTAAAAAGATTGATTGTTTTTATAATGTGTTCGTCTTATTTTTACTTGACCCGGTTCTCGTAATTTTGGGAAAATTTTAACTGCATTGTTTATAAATTTAACAGGTCTAGCAAATGGTAATGTCATTGAGACTATTTTTTTCATGACATCGCATCTGTGCTACTACAGGCTTCCACTCGCAAATTACACGTTTCCTCCACTCTAGTCCGTACTGTTATTTTTAATTGCAATTAAAACTCACTGTTACCTCTCTTATCTGATTCTCGTAATCTCACCTTCTTCCTTTGTAACGGTGAAACGTCCCTTCTCTCCGTAACATTCTTACAATTCTTAAGCTTATATTAGAATTGTATAATTGCACTGAAAGCGACTTAATTATTGATCTAATAGATTTTCTTATCCTGTCGTCCTTTTATTAAACCTGTCGCTGTTTAAACTAACTAAGCGTACACAGTAAGAAAGTAATGAAAGCGCAGCAAGGAAGTATAATAAGTGTACGTGTGCGTGCGGCGCAGCGGCGGAGGCGCGGCGCGAGGACGAGGGCCGGTCGCGGCTGCTGCGCGCGCTGGGCGCGGGGCTGCGCGCCGCGTGCGCGCGCTACTGGATCTACGTCGTCGTCATCATGCTCTTCGTCATCGGCATCACCGGCGACCGCATGACCATCTTCCGCATCATCTACATGTTCCTCTTCCTCTCCTTCATACTCATGTTTCAGGTACGCATTACGGTTCTCGTTAGAAAACTTTCGATCAGTGGCGTAGCTGGGGGGTGCGAGCGGTGCAGTCGCACCGGGCATAAAAAGGAAAGGGGCATCAAAGTCGACGATCTTC
>DWQT01001198.1:0-17768 GCA_018244895.1 Myscelus amystis hages
TGTATGTATGTATGTATGTATGTATGTATGTATGTATGTATGTATGTATGTATGTATGTATGTATGTATGTATGTATAATTCAATTATACACAACTGTGTTTAGAACAATCTATAGAGAATTATTATTAATGGTTAATGTTTTATTGATGTATTTATTCATTTTGTACACGTTATTTTTAAATTATCGATATAAATTAAATAAATCATACCTTGGATGACTACCAGTATAATAAATTCATGTAGGTTAACTGATGGACATAAATATCCATGAACTTTATCAGATAAAATGTTATTTTAAAACATATTTATGTGAATTTAAACGCATTTATTTTCCTGAAGAATTTCATGTTGCGTTCCTTCTCATTTCGTTAAAGTTTTGATATATTCCCGTCATACTCTCATTCAAATCTTTTAGTATGCCATCGTTTCGACGGGTTTATCAAATACTGGAAAAATTATTATTGCCTTGAAATATAATATCTCTTAGCAATGAATTTAGGAAAAAATCGACACAGATTTGCTTGCTTACGAAATTAATCGTCATTCTCTTGTTTGTTTAGCGAACAATCTGCGAAGCCGCGAGGTGTCGAGCGCCCGCAGCTAAACACCATTGTATGCGAGTTTCACTTTATCCACATTTAGAATTCCAATGAAAGTTCTCGAAACTTCGCCTTATCGACACAAATAACGTTTACGATCGTATTTATAACAACGTTTTATTTTTATTATATGGTTAAAATTCAAAATATGTCAAGTTGACAAACGTATAAAATTTATTCCCTATCCAATTTGAAACTTAGCATGAACAATAGAAAATATTCAAGGAAAAAGTGTAATTAAGTAACACTATTGACTTCCTTACTTACGTTGTTCCTGATTGAAATAAAATGTTGACCTCTTGCATTAAAACGCTTAAGAAAAGGTGAATTAAAATGATAAATTATAATCATTTATGTTTTTTTTTCATTCCGTAACAAAAAGTGTGACATAATTATGATAATATGTTATTTAAATGCGTAATGTGTTGCGATCATAAATTTGCTTGAATATTTTGTCTCGATATTTTTCTTTTGGTGTCCTCACAAGCCTGATGAGCCGGACCTCTATACTATTAACATAACTGGAACATTAATCGAATGACTATTATACTCGTGGGTCCGGGGGCTGTTATCATTAGATTAAGTCATTATAATATATATAATGGAATACAATGATATATTAGAACCACTTACACACAAGTTTTGATCTCAAACTAGAACCTCTATTGTATCTACTTTCCTTTGCTTTCCTGTTCTACTTCTGGACACGGATCTCCACTCATAATGACAGGGTTTTAGGCCAACGCATACCACGCTGGCCAAATGGATTGGCAGACATTGATCAACTAATAAAATATCGTATATCTGTAGCATCTGTAGGGTGCAGGTGCCCTCAAGATGTTTTCCTTCGCTGTTATAACGAGTAACGTGAAGCGACGTACTTATTATCTCAGTCTGTTTATATACACGTCGATTTCGGAGACTTTTGGTTCCCTTATCAGCCTATCTGACATATTATGGCCAGGTAGGAAAGTCTGTCTCCCTAAGCCCATACATCTATCAACACTTGCTTCTATATAAGTATTATCACTCATGTATTATTCATACTACTAACAAAGTTTAAAATTCGAGAACATTCGTTAAAAAGCATAGTGGTATTACCCCATACCCCTACGCTATCCTATTACATAGTAGACCCGATTAAATTGATATGAGGAGTGATTTCAAATTAAAATTCCTGATGCTTAAGTGAGCATCAAATCGATACGTCAATACATGAGCATCCCGTGGGGGTTAATTAATCATGTGTTTAATTAAACCGGATAGAAGCGAATTGAACTAGTTACGGGCGGTTATACTATAATCGTATTGAGATTCGAGTTTTGTTTGGCGGAGCGCACGCATTTAGCTGCAGGCTTTATTTCTATAGACAGTATATTACTTTAATGAGAGAAAAGAGAAACTTGTTGTATTATTGAAAGGATATTAAAAAAACTTTCTAGTCACTTCATTACCGTATTACATGTAATTAAAACGAGCAATACTTTACCAGCAAATAGTTCTGAACAGCCTATTAGAATAGATCAAATTACTTTTAAAAAATCTCCCTATTCATTATCTTCGTAGTGTGTGATTAGGAAATAGAAACAATTAAAAAATAAGGAGAAAGTGTAATAATAATGGAAATGATAAATAAAACGTATGATTTAAATTAACTTTCGCTTTTCATTATCATGCAATAATTAAGAAACCGTATTTGTAATACTTAGTAATACTTAGTACTTTATCTTTATAAATAAGGAGCTTTATACTCCTAAATATTGTAATGTAAATGAAACATTAGTAAATGAAACTTGAAATGAAAAAATGAAACATTAGTAATATATAAAATGCGATTAGTAATAGAACATTTTGAACTCATAATTTTGTTGTGAGTATGCAACTTCATGCTTTTAAAATATTTTTAGACGTTCATAACAATAAAGTATTTTCCTGGGCCAAAGATGTTTGTGTAACAGATTGTTAATAACATTCGATATTCGCCGTTGAGTTGTTTTCGTCTGTTGTCAAGTGGCACCTACTTATGCGGTTCATTAAAATAATTTAATGATTGGTTGACATTTGGCAAACTTGTTTTTCCCATCTTAGTGGACGACCTCAAACGGCACGGCCTCCTTCACAATCCGTTCGAAGTACAAACACGAAAAAAAGACTGGATTCAATAAAAATATCGATCAATAGGTACATCGTGTTTTTGGGTACGGGAATAGAGGCGTCAGCTTGGCGCGAAGCCCGCATTAAGAGAAGTTTAGTTTTGGTGCGCTTAATTTTATAGGACTCTGAATTAAGGTTGTTTAACCAAGAAAATTGTCGAACCTACAATAAGTGCTTTGCGATATGCGTTATTTAGTAATACTTGAAACTAATAGTAGAACGTGTGTGTAGTCTCGTAATGCAGTGAAAAAATATATAACAAGCAAAGAATTCACAACAATTCGTGTTTTGCTGCACTAATAAAAACTATGACGAGTTTTTAAGGTTCCATTTCGTTCAATGACATCGTGGTTCTCTTTTTTTGATTTCAAAACCTCACCAAAATAGCTTCAGTCAAAATTCGCTGACGGACACATAAAAGCAATTTCAATAATTTACCAACTCATAAAATAGATTTACATTAATTTTTAATTTTCATTTATGAGATGCTCCATACATACATACATATATAACATATTATTATAATACATATTCAGTTCTAAATGCAAGAAGTATAAAACGTTCTCGTATCTTTTAATGAATAACAAGATATTATAACAATTCAGATATATTGGTTTAATTAACATATCGCTTAAAGATACTGCGACTTTACTGAAAAGTTATTGCTGCGATATACGACAAGTTTACGCGTTAAATGAGAAATTTCGCGGCCATTTTGTTTATTAAGGTATCTTAGAAACGACTTTCCAAAGCTATTTGTAAGCGAAATCACTGTAGAGCCGTCTAGATTTAAAATCGTTCTAGTTCTAGAGCTAAAATTATGTCTAGGCTGTTACTTTCAAATTACTCACTTTGAATTATGTTCATTGTATTGAATTGGAGGTAGCTTGCAGTTTTTTACATATTTCATTTATTTTTTACGATATTAACATAACCGTAATAATAATATAATTCAAACAAGGACAGCTCTATCTTTCTGTCAAATCATGTAATTCACTGAAATCCAACAATTTTGGTTGAAAAAATACACATAATTCTACCCGAGGATTTGGTCCATAGAATTCTGGCAAAATTCATAACTTTCAAATTGTTTAAAAAACCACAAGGCAAACTTGCTACATCGTCAGCCTCCATCGCCTTCCATCACACGAGATTTCGGTTACATGCTAGCTTATACAAAATGAAAATCAAATCTCTCTGGTAACCCTGGTAACAGAAGCTAAAGACGACAAAACCAATAATTTTCCAAATAAACATAAAATAGGTTAGAAGGTGCACTTAATTACGCGACAGGTGGCGCTTCGAAACGTGTATGCAGCTATGTACCTTATTACGAATTATCTTGACAAAAAGCAATCAGCTTTGCAAGAGAGCTAAGTAATTGCCTACTGCGCATTTGAACACGTGGATTACAACTGTTGGCTGGAGTGAAACTATTAATTTTCGCTCAAGAAAAACCTATCTCCCACTTTCTCATTCCGATCTAGGCCACAAGGTCGCATTGTGGCGAACAGCATTGCGGTTTATATTGCCATGCTAATGGAAGTAAGAGTGGTAAGTGTTAAATAATTATCTAAATCCGACATCCGTTAGACACGTCGCAAATAGACTCAGTTGTTGAATATATACGTTTGGCAACATTGCCCTTATCGCCAATATATTTTCGCCATGAATCTCGGTTAACTGGTAGATAATGCCACTATAGATGATTTGAAGAGAAACATAGTTTGGTGACTGAATTGGCTGTACAAAGCGTTTTTAAAGCTATTGCTTTTTTTCATATATAAATAATGAAGATAAAAATTGTATTTTACTAATCACAAAATGGAGATGTATCTACGAGTTGCAAACGACTTAGATAATAATTAACATTCTGACACAAATTGAATGAGCCGGGACTGAAAAGTGAATGAAAATTAACGTACAAAAATTAACGTACTTAATAAAATTGTTGAGGTTAGGACTATATATTATATTTTTGTATATTATATTATGTTTCTATACTTCTTAGTACAAATGGTTTTGTATTATTGTCCACTTAAACAAACCACAACATCCACAAATTATATTGACAGGTCCTTCTTAGTAAAAATGGCGTTCTATGAAATGAACACTAAATAAATATAGTTAACACTTAAAATCTATTTAACTTTAAGCGGGTTCGCGCGCAAATCTTATTCACTTTTGGTATTAGAATATAATATATACGTATTATGTACCCATATAATATATTGAAATTTGCGTTTTATAGATTTCTAAATTTCTATACATTATTTATTCGTGTTTAGATAATTTGGTATGTTAACAGCAAGTATGATCTCAAAATTGGACTTTTTGTATTAATTCCATCTATACACCCCATATAACGGTTGGCAATGTCAAAACAGATTGATAAAAAGCATGAAAACATAGCTTCGTAACAATGCTATTCCGTGACAACATAACACCTCACACGTCCGTAAACACGTGAGCGCGTGCATATTGACGTAATTAGTGTGTGCGTCAACATTGGGTTATTCAACTGCTCTTGGAAAGTGCGGGAGAAATGCAGAGAGTTTCGCATTCATATATCCATGATGATCATGCTAGATTGGCTCACGCTGCGGAACGACGGCTCACGAACCAATATGAGCTTTATGATGAGAGCGATAAAGTCCAATTTATTATTGATTTATTAGGTGGGTATCAGTACCGTGTCGCGATTTTTTGTGCGTGTAATCGACTATGAAGAATATTCTAACATATTTGAATTCTATTGGATCTTGAGACAATACTACCATTGTCCGCTACCCCAGCGCCAATTTTTGTATTTACACAGCAATGTTTACAACGTTCCATTGTTTAAGCGGTAATTTTTGGAGAATTTTATATTGTGCCGGTTTCTTCATTATATTTTCCTTCACCGTTATGGCGAGTGATATTTAATATTTGATTAATAACTGCACGTAACTCAATGAAGTCAGCAGTTTATGTCTGAATTTGAATTTGGATCACAGTGAGGACTGAAGTACTAACCTCTACGCTCTGACCGCATGATAGTAAAGTGAGGGAATGAATAGATGTTCCTAGGTGTGTCAATTATGGTGTCTGATGGGCGTTTTTAAATAGGAAATGTTTGGAGGAATTCAAATTCGTTCACTTCAGAAGCCTTTGCATCGTCCTCGCGATCTCGTAACGGACGTATTTCACAAAAATCTCGTTCGTCACGACGTCATCTCTTGTTTCCACAGCGCAGTGTTCCCGCTGTACATTTAGTTCGCTTAGTTACTCATTTCGTTACGAAACCGCTTTTGACGAAACGCCGCGAAATTGCTGTTATTTTCATTACGTTCACATTTTTGGCTAATATTTTGAAAAATACTTGACAAGCGACTGAGCTATATATGTACATATGTTATCATTGTATCATTAAAAGTGTTCTTTTATCTTTTTATATCTTAAAATCATGTTTACAAATGCATTTACTGACGTCTGTTTAACTGATAATGTTACACATTATTTAAGACTGTGTATAAAATCAGCAATATTGTAAAAAAAGCATTAGGTTATTTTATAAAATGATTATGTTGAACAACCTTGCTTTGAATACATCAAGACCGAACGCTTACTATCGTCATCATATATCTTAAATGGTTAAAAATTGTTATTCCTTAATGTCGTAAATAAGACTTATCTTAATACTGTCAGTTATTTTAAGCTGATGAGTTAAAATGGTTTTTCAATTAGAGAGCGCTTTTTATTATTACTTAATACTTCGTCTCGAATTATTTATTGATAGCAGTATTTATGACGTAACTAATTATAAATATGAATTAGGATCACACGATATAAATTCTCTATTTTGAAAATTAAGGTATTAATAAAATCGGTATCGGTAATCTGATCCTGAATTATGCAGTGTTTTTAACTTGATTTTATAAATTTGTATAAGAATATTTGTATACAAACGATTTTACAATAAGACACAGACAAAACACTCTGATTCGTCATATAAATATTTTGGGGGGCTGGGAATCGAATCTACGATCCCCGGCTAAACAATCATGCATAATGCATCGACAGGTCATACACAATATACCTATATTACACGATAAAAAAACTTACAAGCGTTACAGCCAAATATTTTTAATTAGTATGCATGTTTTATTTATAAATGACATCAGAGGAACACTTCTCTCTTACATAAACTTATAAAAATAGAGGAACAAGTAACACTCAAGCCTATTTAATAAAATAAAACTTGTCATGTGGCGTAAGCAACAGTTTTCCATTTTCCTAATATTCTTCGTAGATTACTATCCGTCAGGTTGGATGCTATAACATCATCTGTCAAATCGTAGCCGCTATGACGAAACGCGAGCTTAAACACGCGCATAACACTAATCTCGTCGGCGAACTCTTTGTACGGTATATAAGCCGATTAATAAATCATTGGGAAACAATGAAGGACAGCGCATACAGAATAACCGTGAAATAATTGCTAAAATATCTATTTTGGATATTGGTAGTGGGAAAATTTAAAAACTTTTGAGTTATATGGTCCAGTCTGGCAGAGTCGAGCAGGACCTGTATTTTATAAATATCGAAAAATATTTTGGAAAAAAAACTGGTAGCCGGCAATAAAAAATTTTAAACTCTAAAACAAACCTTAAGAATAGTGTAATAATGCTCAAATTTCTCGTATCTTTCGAAGCGGAAGGAATTGAAAACTAAAATATCTGTGATAAATCCACGAACTTCCGGCGACTGCAGGTACATTGACAGAGCCACGTTCGAATCTATTTCAGAATTATCTTAACACCACGAAAGCACCAACTCTTAAAAGATCTATTTAAATATCGTGCCAAAAATATAAGTGAACTTTATTATGAAAACTAAGTACTAGTAAATAATTTATAATTAGTTATAAGTTTATACCACAAATTTGTACGACGTAAAAGGCAAAATATGGATTGAACTAATAACTTTATAAGATCTTCGAATGTACCCATGTTTGTGCAAATAAATGTCTTTTGTCTTCTTGTCTGTGTCTTTTGAACTGTATACTTTAACCCTATACGCTACTCTTTAGTACCTAACAGTTAACATTATTTATAAACTGAGAACAAAAATAGATGCAAGCGGATATAATATTCTATTTACGAAGCGGAAACCGGTCCATACTGACCGGAACCAAAGTGTCGTGAGCCTCGTGACAGCCTGAAACGTTATTCGTCGCGCACTAAAAGTAAAATCAATTGGTTTCGTTAAAAATTATGTATAGAAACGAAAGCAGGGTTTTAGTATTAATTGAAATGAATTGAGCAAAATTCCTTTCTAACCAAAAAAAAAATAACAAGAGAGGTGTCAAGATACACCCGAATGGAACGAAGTTCCTTTCGATTAATTAGTGAAATATGATAGTGAAAAGTGTAATAAATGAAATTAATTCTAGCAAAAAGTGTCGCTACAAATTTTCGTCTGATTTTTTTCCGTCCAGTCACAAACGTATTTGCTCTAAGAGTTTAATTTAAACGCATCATGTGTAAGAATATCTATTGCCGTAACTTTCAGCCGAAAATACTACACTAAGCTCTGATATTTGGAAGGAAGGATTATTAGTACATAGTGATAATACTACATACAATCTGGGGATGATGCAAATACGGCCTCAGATCCCAAAATAGGCAGAACTGTACTTAGTGATAAGACTAGGCCATTAACTGTCTATGGCCAGTCATATATCTAGATCCACCTACAACTACGAGTATATAAGGAAATTTTAAAATTTTAATCCCTGACAACTCATAATACAATTGAAAGTAAACATTGATAAGGCGTGGTAAAATAAAAGTTATCTTTAGTCGGATGTGTTAGTACGAGTATATTACAATCACCGTGAACAACTTTCACGGTACTATCGAGTTAGTTAATGTATCAAACTTATCAACGTAACAAATCCATACATATGTTACGTAAATAACACACGATATTAAACTTTATTTCTATATCAACAATGTTCAATTTCTAATGATCCTAAAGAGCAATAAATCAAAATTCTGATGCGTGACGTACAGTGACGGACTTCATTCTATTCTGAAGATAAAAAATGGTAGCAGCCGACTTCTTTAAGATGATCCGTGGTTAGTACGAGATTAAAACATGGGGTGTCTATTTATAATGGTCCGGGTATACGTAAGGAGGGGAAAATCGATGATATGGTGAAAGTATCTATAATCGATTCGTGTGCATACATATTTTGTTTTAATGTGCATCATTGCATAACATATCTATAATTTACAACTGTAGCTCAATCGCTGCATTAATATTTCGGTTATTGGTGATTGGATATGCTTCTACCTAATCTCATTTATCCATACCAAAATTATAAAGGCGACAGTGTGTTTGTTTGTGCATCTCTTACGTTTAAACAGAAGCAACGGATCGGTGTAGTTTTTAGTATAGAGATATTAAAGGAAGTAATTTTTTCGCGGAAATCAATCTCATTTCCCACTGAAAATATGCTAAGCGCTACAACACGTAGCATAAATTCTATTACACAACAATTTGACTTACGGTTATTCGAATTCCATTTATATTAATTATGGTTTTTTTTTATTTCCAGGTATGTATACGATTTGAAATTGAGCTGTGCAGCTAAGATGAAACTGTTGTGGGTATGTAAATTCATAATATTTTAATTCACTAATGACTGCATTACGTGATGCTATTACGTGAATTTTTAGAGTATTTTCAAGTAGTTTTTGTTTTTTATTTAACATTTCCATGAATTACATTCTTAATTTTCATCTTAAATGAACTATGTATGTATAATCAATATTTGATTTTGGCGACACATAATAAAGTACCCACATGCATATTGAAAAAGGAGACATTTCTTTTCATTTAATTCTTGCCTTCAAATGAAAAAATTAAGAAGATATCTATTAAAATGATGGATGGGAAATATTACAAAGAGTAAATATGGATACAGAAACGCATATCATGCCATTCCTATTTACCGCCACGGTACTATAGTTTCCTATCAGGTGCAATCTAAAATGCATATAGATTTCAACTGTCGGTTGTATTAAAGTGTGATTTGTTGGAATGCCGTCTGTCTGTATGTCATATGTAGGAACTGTTACAGGTCGTCAGATCGAATGTGTCGATGCGGGCACAGAGTAGAAAAATCTACAGAGAGATCATGACTATTCATTTCTCACTGCAAGGGACCGAATGACAATGACATATTTATATCCCGAGCTCTTTGTCTAGTGGATGAAGATATTATCTGCATGATTTTCTGTTTCAATTAATGGACAGCACAAATAAACAAATCGATTTGAAGTTTTTCACCGACGATATGCATATTGAAATATTTTAAACATTATTATTATTGAGTCTTGTAAATTTGCAGCTCGTCAATGAAAGGTCACGTTATTATAGACTGTTACTAGGGATGACCGAGCAAAATAGTCCCACACACAAATATGTCGATAACCAGCAAATATTTTTATTTTATGACTTATTTAAAATAGATTATTTAAGACAGGTTTCCAAAACGCTTTTAGACGATCACATTTATAATGTATTTATGTACATATTTCATTTTTATTTCAGCGTAAGTCCGATGTGAACATTAAGATTAATTAAATAAAGATGAAATTTTAGTATCAAGTAATGTAATTATTTTATTCTATGTCAATTATTTGGCCCACTATTTTTATACATTTAAGATAACAAACATGTGGAGCAATCATCTGATTGTTTGTTTACACCATCGATCATAGACACGTGCAACACCAAAGGAGTTTCCAGTAGATTGCCGGTTTGCAGGAGATCTCCTTTTAACCCCTTGAAAAGTTAGAGAATAATACAGTTAATGAGAGAGAAAAAGAAATCTGTTATGTTCCCTTTTTCACACATACAATTTTTCGATTGAGTTCAGATCTTATTAATCTTACCTAACAACTTTGGTGACGTAGTCTCACCGCGGACGTGACTTGATAGGCATAAAGCGAAGGTTTCGTGACGCGCTCTTGGAATGCTAATCAGGTGAAATTGACATTTTATACGTACAAAAATAAGTCACTCGCTACTAACAGGATGTGGAAGTCTAGAAGGTTCATTAGTACTGTGTACATTCTACATTTGTATAGCATTACATACCGTTCTAATATTGATAAGAATGACATATTGATCCAAAAAAATTATTATAAAAGAGTGTAAAATTATGCATTAAAAACAACGGGTACAACACAGAATTCAACGGATATTCAAATTCCATAGAGTTTTATAATAATAAATTAAGTTTTGTTAATTATTGCACCCACAAAAATACTTTGCGGCATTATGTTAGAACGACCACAGCCCAGTCCCATTTAATGTGTTTTCCACGAACGTAAGACCCAAATGATGTAAACACATATTATTTTCTGCACAGTAATGACAATATTCTTAGTATATATCAGATGGAGTGCGTGTTGGAGGCACGCGTCAAACTATGCCACAATAGGGCTGCCAGCATTTAAAAAAGTAAAGTGCGGCACTGCAATAGAATTTCCCATTTATTTGAATTTGGAATTCATTAAAATATCATTACTATTCCACTTTCAATATAAACATTTGGTACTTTGCAAATTTCATTAAACCCTTTAATAACAGAGACTAGACAGGGATTATAATGAAAAACTTCATTATCATCTTTTCAAACATCGACCCTCATATTCCTCTATCCTGTCA
Organism: Myscelus amystis hages; assembly: GCA_018244895.1. Taxonomy (NCBI): domain Eukaryota; kingdom Metazoa; phylum Arthropoda; class Insecta; order Lepidoptera; family Hesperiidae; genus Myscelus; species Myscelus amystis. Next base: position 11,479 of record DWQT01001198.1, read on the forward strand.
CAATAAAAAGTAATAGGGCATATATACAAATTATAACCATATAACTTCATAAAAATCATTAATCTATTTTAAATTCTGGCCCTAAGCAGCCCTATATAGTTGCCTTTATTTTCCGGCGTTATTTTAATCTCGAAGCCCACGTGAGCGGCTCAATTGGAATGGCAGTGAGCGACGAGCCCACAGACTCTCGAAAAGGTCTTATGTTCTTGTTTTTGTACAAGTCGGCGGAATAGGCACTTATCTTGTTTTTAAGAGGCAGTGTAGCCTTTTCCTTACATCTATACTAATAAATAAAATTGCAGTGTCTGTTTGTAATATTAAAATAACCGCTTTTTATTAAATGCTATGTAGTAAACACGGTACATATACCAAAATAACATTTTTTACAATTTTTGTCTGTCTGTCTGTCTGTTTGTTCCGGCTAAACTATGGAACGGCTGGACCGATTTTGACGGGACTTTCGCTGGCAGATATCCGATGTAACATGGAGTAAATTAGGCTGCTTTTATTATGAAGTTTCAACAATAACTTTTTTGTTAAATTCAAACGCGGGTGAAGCCGCGGGCGCCGCTATTATTCTATAAATATAACACTACATGTGTTTGCACCTAATGACGAAGCGTGACAAAGCGCAGTACCATACGGAATACGGTTGTAACTTTGCTAATATATTTTATGTATCTTTTATTCATCGTCATTACACGAAGTTCTGAGTGCTCGTTTCCTTTGATCGAGGATGCAATTTTACATTCCATTGCATTCATAAATCGAAGAGAATAACGTAACCTTGCGAAAACACAATAATAAATGAAAATAAATTAAATCAGACCTTGTGAGTGTGATGTATAGGGACTTTTTATTTAACTTGCTCTATGATAAATCAAGTAGTCTCGGCTTCATTGATTGACACACAAAACAAACATATCAATTTGCTCGCGTGCCGCACCCGCGATAGCATCGAACCGCCTACCGCTGTCTTTACCAAACAATTAATTGTCAATTAACGACATACTAAATTGCTTTTTAAGCGATCCTTTCACGCGAGCTACGTACAAGGTTGAAAAAAGGCTCCTCCTAGATTTCTTTTTACTTCTGCTACATTGATATATTCTCTTTAAAAGATACATTCGATCGCTCGAAATATCTTTAAATTTTAGCACAATAAATCTCAGTTCTTTATTCAAAATTAAATTAATTTGCACTTTCACTTAATCTATTTGATATGCTTATAATATTTCACTTCTATAATAACTGTTCATAAATTACTTATTGCGATAAATAAGGTACTACCGTCTTCAATAATCAATAATGTAACATGATTTAAACATCAAGTATTTATTGATAATTGATAATTGATTTAAAACAAATGATTTTCATCTAGTTAAACACGTTTTATATTACAATTATTAAATAAAAAGATAAAACATAACGTAAGGTGACTAAACCTTTTTCCTTGATCATTACCACAGTGACCTATATCGCGTTTTTCCCAGGCTGCTATATAAACCTCTGTCCAATTATGACGTCAAACATCCGTGAACTCACCTGCACATAACATTCTTATATGTTTCCCATTGAAAATATGTCTACGTAGAGTCATTTGTCATCATCATATAGAATTAGTCAGATAGAGATATCATTACTTGTAGCCAGTGTAAATCGACTTTTCACAGTGTAAATTAATTCCATTGTAAGATAATAAGTAGATTTCTGGTTACCTTACATTTCTTTGTTCGGTTCAGAATCAAAGTAGAAAATACTATAGATTTATATTGAAAATGAAAGAGATGAATAAGGTTTGTAAGCAACGGAGTCGGTATAAATCCTTTTTTATTTGCCTAATCCTATGGGATTTCGCCTGAATCGTTTCAGCGTAAAATATCCTAATGAAGTGTTAACCTGCATAACACTTTTGGTATAGAATCATAAACCTATTAGTATGTAAAAGATTGTTTCAAACTGCATTAAACACATTTAGTACGTCCGCACAGAGGACAGAAGATTACATAGCCTACAATATTAATTTATTAAATGCCAGTATTCAATACGAAAATTATTGTAAATCAAGATATGAAATAAAAACATACGCTCACTACATTGCGTTATCGCAATGATGAATAATCGCGATGTCGAATACGAAGAACGACATGGAACAAAACCAATTAGCCTAATAACACACATTACCACTGTCGCTAGTCGATGCGTCGTAAACAAATCGTGCGTCTCGACGTATTGTCACACTTTGCACTTCTGTTAATATATTCATAACAGTTGTACAGCGTTGGGTACAAAGGAAAGCAGGAATAGGGTGGAACAAACATTTTAATTAATACTAATGTTTTCCACTCTGACTAATTGTATCATACTGTATTTTCTCCACTATACTACACCTTATAATAGGCAAAATTAAATACGTTAGTTAACTTTGATCGTTCAGCATACTATGACCCTTCTCGTGTGATACCCAACAGTGTACCTAAACTCTACTGCCGCAGTTAAAATTGCCATTACAGTAAGAATATTTGTCCAATTTACTTCGAATATTTATTATACAAATAGTTCTTTTATAAACCGTTACTATCAGGTGAAAACGATTCGAGATAAGAAGTTTTAGCGCTTTTCCGTTACATTATTGTTCGCTTATCTCATTAAGACGGCTCGTAAGTAATTCGTTTCTGAGTACAATCGTCTGGGGAGTCGCACTAAGTCAAATATTCGGAACAGTTATGCCGTTGTCGGGTCGAAACGCCGATACTTCACGATTTATATGCGTATCGTGTGCTGTAACGGTGCGCTGCTCAAAAACGTCGTACATCAAACGTAACGTTCGACGGGCCTCGATTTATTTAAGCAAGCATTATATTGTACGTCAACATATTTTATATAAATTAAAACAATCCGTTAAAAGGGAGATCTACCCACTAACGAAACATTGTATATTGAGTAAAATATGTCGCTACTGATTCGGGGATTGTGGGTGTATGGGTTTATTTCTAGCTAAGACAAATAATTCTGTGCTATATATATTAATCTAGTTTGGGGTTAAACGACGGCGTATGAAATTGTCCTAATACATAACTTCACATATTTCTACATAAAAAGACTATGTATGAACCTTATTATGAATAAAACAATTTGAATTTACATTTGACATGATGATGCTTTCATGATTCTGCGCGAGTTGACGAGTTGAATTCGTTGACCTTGCAGCATTATAAATTGTTTCAGTAGCTTTTATCCGTTGCTACTCAGAATGACACTAAGTCTAGCTCGTCATACATCGCGTATGAAATTACAAACGCGCCGCCCGCGCTATCTCTTACGTGGATCGCTTGAACTCCCGTTTCTAGGATTCTCCGTTAAATCAGACTGACGCTTCCTAGTTAACAATTATGCTATAAATCTGCGGGGAACACGGTACTGTACAAAGGCACACACAATAGGCCTTCGTTTGCCTACGATATACTCAGTCTACGATATAGGCTGCTTTCAGAATGTGCCCTTTTAGTACTGCTTTGAATAATCTCACTAATTACCCATAAAGTACGTGTCAAAAACAGTACCTGCTAGTAAAAAGTTTGGAGGCGAGCAGACTGGAAACTTTTCTTTTCGTTTTATGTATTGAAAAAAAAAACTTGGATTTCATCAGATATCGAGTTTTGAATGTGGTACCATTTCCGTGTATTTCTATGTCTAAATAAAAAAATATACCTTATAAATACTACAGTAGGTGCGCTTGAATCACGACCAGTACAAATTCAATTCTATTTCACATTAAATACAAACTTCTACACATCACAATAAAGGAATCCTTTATTTTATAATCTTAATTTTTTTAATATTCTTTTATCGCGTACCATCAATATTTATTTTATTATCACTTTACATCATCCAAGGCAACGCAAAGGTCAATAAACATTTGCATTGAATAACTTTTTAGTACAGTTTGGTTATCCGTCGAAATCAATAAAGTGTCTAACATAATAATAAATCGCCTTAACTCTCAAGATGGCGTCAGTAAAGGTCATCTTACACGTGCGGCTATTTAACTTGAGATGACCGAAAATATTAATGAATTAGAAATACATTTCTGGAATAGCGAATTTTTGTATAGTCTATTCAGTGCTTAATAGCTAATCTGGATGTCGTCTTGTGCTGTTTTAACTTTCAATAATGACGTTATATATGGTCGTATATTATTCTTATTGCGACAATTTCTACACTCCTTCGATGCGAACAATCACACTACCCTTATAATTACTTCTTCCATACTTTTGCTGTGAATTTTAATGTGAAGCATTCGTTTGTTAATTCTAGTAAACGTCTTTTCAGAGAATCATTCTCGTGCCTCTCTCATTCATTCTCGCCTCGTTCTCATTTACATTCTCACCTCATTTTCATCTTGTTCAATAAATCTTTAAATAACTTTATTTTACAGAAGCTTTATATACGAGTACATATCTAGTTCCTTAAAAACACCGAATGCGCACGTCCCGAGAACACTCTCAGACTGAGATTGCACACATGTAATGTTAACGAGGTTGCATGTTTTCGTCTGTTTGTCGCCGCTAATCTCCAACTACTGGGCTAATTTGCATAAATAAAGGCTTTTTCTTACCTCACAAAAGCTGTGTAAGCTCACACGGAAGTTAAGCTTAAGCAGCTTGCAGCTGTCGTGTTGTCTGTTTACATGTCACTTCTAAAGTTTATTTACACATTTCAAATATTGAAGGCGCTGGCAAATGTTACAGAACGACTAAAACGTTTGTCAATTTTTCCCAAATACCCTCAAATATAATTTTATTTGAAAAATTCATGTAAATTATTTGCTATTAATAAAACATATTTAATTTTAAATACTAACGTTGATGCGATTTCCATTGTTACCCATGGTCAATAACTTTTAACCGCAAATAGAACTGAAGACTGAGGTTAACCCTGTAATTTTAGAATTAATATGTCTCAGGGCTAATTTGGTCCGTTTCAAATTATGGTGTCCCTCCTTTATTGAGTTACCGATCAAACAAAAGGTGATTAAGTGATCAGTGCATCTCATAATTTGTTATAATAAATAAATATCTGGTATGCCTTGAAACCTTTGCATAATTATACATTAAATATTTCCCTCACAATAAGCACTAGTCCGGTATTTGTAATCATGTATAGAGTTTCATGAAAATGTAGATTTTCCTATTATTTCTTCAAACCAACAATGTTTCAGAAATTTACATTTGTGTATATCCAGCGATGTACACGATAATTCATTAACAGATGGTCACTGCCGTTCTTTACTTGGATATTCAGAGTTACGTCATGTGGATGTAAGTTTCGGCAATTCATAGTCGGGCGCGTTCACTTTCCTATCTCGTTCCCCCTTATCACGATGCTAACGCGTCGAAGAGAGATTACCTAGCCGCAAAACAATGCAATTTGCTTCTAATGATTCACAGTGAGGCTAAAACTTGAAATTTTTATGTTAATAAGATTGCATTACGCTGTTCTAATTGTTGCATTAGTTCGCAGTGTCCGCGGTGAGTGAGTGGTCGTGTGTTGTTGTTGTGTTCTGTTCTGTTCTGACACTGTTGTTGTTCTGTTCCTACAATGGATTTGAGACACCGCAGGCTGTTCAGACTGAGGAACAAGACAAATCTCTTGCGGTCCTCATCGGTATCCACACCGAGGTATGTTCACAATGTCTCTAAACGTAAACGTAATAAGGTGAAAGTTGATCATCTAATTCTGTTACGTTAATTTTTTTATACTGTAGCTACTTCAAATACATTGTTTTAGTGAAAGTTTCATTGTTTTCAATATTAAAAATTATTACTATATTTATGTACACTAAAACCACCCATTGACCCATTAGTCAAAAGCACATATGGTTGCAAGGATAGAGGTTTAGATTGTTAGAGATCGTGGCATGGTGGTATAATAATATATTCTAAGCTAGGCTTTATCTAAGTTTCCCATCAGGCGCGAAGTCTTATTAAGTAAAATAAAAAAAATATTTCTATCACCACCCTTCACGGGGTAGGCAGAGCACCGTATGTCATATGCCTGTACATTGCAGAAAAAAAGATTTTAAAACTAAATGTCATTGTGACAGGCCATTAGAAAATCGACTTGTCTAAACATTATACTCCCCGCGCTGTTCATAATAATATTAGTACCGGTTTCCTTGTAACTTTTAACATTAGCTCGGATGAGTGACACTACACGAGTACACGATGTTAAACATATGTGTTTATTTTATAATATTATGGTAGGGCGAATCAATACTTAATATTATA
>DWQT01001199.1:0-17767 GCA_018244895.1 Myscelus amystis hages
TCCAGTGGTTTGGGCTGTGCGTTGATAGATCACTCAGTCAGTCACCTTTGAGTTTTATATATATAGTAGATATATTATGTACGAAGCCAGTCAGCATGCAGGCCATCGGATGTGTACGTATTAGTCACGGCGCATGGACATTTGGAACCAATTATGATAGGCTTGAGTTTTCACTTACTCACTGATGAGCAGTTTTAAGTATTCGATTCTAAAGCCATGTATTTTAATGAGATAGTTGCCACGCCCTTTATACTAAAGTTCAGCAATTAAAACACAATAGTTAATAGTGCCTATGTCATGCCCAGTCGCGGACTGACCTAACTATCCAAACCTAACCTAACTATCCAAAGAAAAAAAAGAAGCATGCCGTTGACATACATTTACATAGGACACGTCATGTGTCATTCACTAACCGTGATGACAGATGGCGTATTTTATTCTGGTCATAGTGGTCATTGTTAAAATCGCGAGGCGCCGTCTGCTTATAGCTGAATGCAATCTGAATTCATTACTGTTTCTAGCCTTGTCTCTAGTTTAACTAGATCAATTTAGAATCCTTAAGTTTATGAAACTCTAAAGCACTTGGATATTGTACGAAACACGTTTTTATAAAACCAATACATTGTATAGATACAAACAAATATTTGTTTTTTTTATATATTTTCCGGGTCCAAACTATTCTTTTTAATTTTTATACCTGTCATATATGTAATTTGAAACTTAACTTACAGGTAATTAAATTAGAATAGATTGCTGTAAAAATTTAAAGGATATAATTAGTTATGAAAAAATTTAGGGAAGCTGGAAAAAATAGTCTTATTTCTTGTAAATACTTAGATAGAAAAAAAATCTGTATAAACATGTTATAAGTAAAATGCGATTCGCAACATACGAGCATGTAAGCTTATACGCTTGTGCAAGGCGTAGGGCCAAAATAAGGAGATTTATGAATAGGTAAACATTTTGAACTAAGTATTTAGGGCGAATGCTCAATAAATTTAACAACGGCGTGAATTATCGTACAGTGAAAAAAAAAAACATTTTCCTTTAAAAAAATTTTCTACAACTAGGTACAATCAAAGAAAAAAGTACTGATAAGCTCAGTGAATTTATTAATTAAAAGTGGTAAATCTTGCTTCCATCGGTTTTTTCGTCTTAAAATTTGGTAACGAGCGTTATTTAGACGACAAGAGAAAACGGCGTAGATTTGTAGATGTAAGATGATTGTATCAGCATCAGTTTAAAAAGCGTTGACGCGCCCGGTCTATGAAAGTGGCGCCTGGCGTCGTTCAACACGCTAGATCAAACAATTTGGCTTTGTGCCGGCCAAAGATTAGTTCTCGATACAGTCACTCGGTCTAAAAAGATTTATATTAATTATGAAAGTCTTTAAGAAATCCTTTATTATCTATATTATTACGTCATTCGTTTTATGTACTAACAATGTATTTCTTCTCACTGTTTTTTTCTTTAATTCCGTTGACATTTGTCACTGTAAAGTTCGTAACTCAAGGAATTATGTTTAGTTTTCTATTCATATTTTGTTTATAATTGTTCAACTATTAACGTGTCCCAGGACGACATTTAGTTAAATAAATACTAAAGCGAAAAAAAATTAAGAGAAGTATATAAATTTTTAGTATTACATATTTTGTTTTAAAATTTTATAAAATTGATGGTAAGATGTCGACAACTGCGTATTTTAGATTTGTCGATAACATTTGAAGCTTTAAATACGCATAGTATTTAAAATATCGCATGAAAGTTTCATGAAATTTCAGATGAACATAACGAAATAGTTCTATTTGAAGTTGAGCAGTGTCATCACTAACATAGTCGGGACTCAAGCACAAAATTAGCCACGCAATTACCGGATGCCACATTTCAGACATTTTATAGAGACATGTTAAAACACGTTATGTGAACTACTTTATGTGAGTGGAGAAGGGTACTTAGTTGTTTTATGTGGTAATTCGTAATTTTGTTGATTGGATTTATTAGGCTCGCAATGCGGAAGTAAGCTATAAATAATTGTTTATTGAGAACAGTTTTCGAACGAGTTGAAGACTGAGGCACCGGTTGCGCTGGTTGTTACAGTGACAATTTATGAAATATTACGTTTAAAACATAATTGGATAAAACTGGACTTGTAGATGATAGGTAATCAGGCTTTTAGTATATTTGCTACATAAATTTGCCACACAACGTCGCTAAAGCTAGTTCACTAATAGGGAGGTCTGTAGAATGTAACGAAATTTATTAGGTTTTTAATATATATTTGTCTGTTGTTACTTTCATAATGGAAGTGATGTAAAAAGAAAATCAAAAACTATTCTATTTATATTCATGTCGCCTTTGTGAATATAACAAAAATGTTATAGATGTTTTTTTTCGTTTTAATTCGAATTATTATTAGATCATAAATCGGTATTTCGAAACTTTGAAGTGAATTTTCAATTATGTGATTTATAAGTTACATATAAATAGGTACTGCTTTCATTCGGAGATTTGGTATATTCGGTGAAAGTTAAGCCACTCCGTAGAGTGACGAATTATTTATCAATAATTAGTAAGAATGATCAGGTTACACCTAGTCGTAAGTGCACGAGTGTGTTTTGGTCTAAACGATGTGGGTAGTAATGTGTGGCTTGTAAAACATGTGTGACCTCCCTTGGATAATTTTCGTACTACTCGAGTTTAGTCAGAGATGTTAATGTGCGGTGACCTCTTAAATTCTGTTTGCGTTTGGTATATCGGTTTGGTTGGAGCGCATTAACGTCTTACCACTGGTCTGATGCCATACTTAGAAGAGGCTGAAAATGATTTTAATATTGCGGACTAAAGGAACGCAAGCTTCTTGATTATTATGAAGATTATAGTTTTCAGTGACGATAAACGGTACCATATTCTGGTTCATGTTGTCTTCAAATACGTACCCCCATAATTATTGCAAGTCGTCGTTCATCCATTGTCATTTACGTTCTGCCACTTTGTCTAGGCGTTATACTTCTACATCCATATATAACTTATATACCTACCTACTTCCATTATCATATGATAAACAGTCTTACTATTGTTGCCTCGTTGACATAGTAGCCTGTTTTCTTTTGTTTTTAGTTTTCGCATTTTTCGTAATAGCATAGATTCTATATACCTTGTTAGATATACGGCGAAAACGAATTAGTTACGATTAAATTATATATTTATGGGTATAATAGTTTATGACCTCTTATAATGATGTTAGTTTAAAGTATATTACTGGGCTATATATTAGGTCGATGGGATGTTATGATAGCAAATCAGACTTTAAGTATGATTTACGAAATGAAGTATAATGCATAATTTTAAAAGTTTTTTGTTAGCGAACATGTTAATCCCATTAACTGTTTCGTGTATACATATGCAAATTATGTACAAATTTATGCAATATAATATAACTTTAACAGCTGATGTGATACGTTTTATGTCTAGACTGTTTATATTACACGTATTAACATGTTCTCAATACCGAGAATGAGGGATTAGGCCGTATTTGTAGATGAATTGGCAACGTGTTGATATGAGTAGTGACAAGAGTGGTTATAATCGAACGTCGGAGGCGAGAATTGATATTATCTGACACTTAGTCGCCGCCGTCAGTGGACCACACGCCGATAAATCCTATAATAACTATCGCCGAATTATAATCTTGTAAGTAGGGCACATCAAAATTTTCGATCCTACAACGGGCGGTGTAAGTGCGAAAATCGACGCTAGTGGATTTACCATGTTCTATTTCAAGTCGAATGTTTAAATGAAATCGATGAAAAATATATATTTATTATTTATCTTGAAATCTTATTGAAAAAGTTTATGTACATTTATATCTAGCGGCAAAAATGAGGAAGGGCCATCGAGATACGTATGGGGCCCTAATCTCAACAAGTGGTGTCAATAAATTAGTCGCGATGTGATTGGTGACATCACCGTCTGCACCGATCGACCTTCCAGTTAATGGCATCAAACATTTTCATGGTACGTCTATTTAACTAGAACGAAGTGTTTTCAACAGCACTATTTATAGATATAAATATCTATAGAGCACTTACCGTATATGGTAATAAATGATAAACATTATTTCTTTTTTATCTACAACAATACGAAAATGAAATCTTAAATTTATTGCTTTTAGTAAAAACATTTGCAGAAACATTAAACGTTGGCAATAAATCATTCGCAGTATAAGAACGCAAATCGACTACAGCGCTTACGATGAATTTCTTGAGAGATATTTTTTTTACTTCTTATTAAAAGGTTATAAATTTTCAAGTGTCCCTTTTACTATAGAGTCGTAGTTGTAGCTCAATTGTGATACGAGACGTAGCGTAAAGTTGCGAGTGGCGAATCGAATAAGTGTTCGTATGCCCTCCGTATTTAAATATTATAATTGTAGAGTCGAGGAGCAAGCGTTAGCTGGCGGGTGCGCGCGCGCCTTCAGTGGCCTGCAAGTCGCCGCGTCGTGCGCTCAGCTACACGAGCCGCTCCACTCCACGCCGTCGCATACGATTCACTTCGAACTCATTCACGATTTAAAATTAAAACGTTCTCACTTAAAAACGTATTTTATCGACAGTTTGATTTTTACCCGAGAAATCACTCACGTTGTTCATGTAAATTTAAATCGTAAATTAGGAATCGAATTACAAAGCAACAAACACGTGTTTATTTATATATAGTTACGCGAACAGAGCTTGGTCTCGTCCGATCCACGTTTTTCGCTGTAAGTGAATAAATTAGCGGCCGCGGCGTCGCGCGAAATTTCACTTTTTAACGATAAAAAGCGTCTCATCATGTACAAAAGATTTTCGCATCACCCTGAAAAATGGACCATTGACATAAGTAAGTATTGAGCATGTATTGTTTAAAATAAGTAGTGTTATTAAAAATATGTTTATAATATTCTAATAATATTGAACTGTGCTTACGAGTAACTCACGCTTAGTTACCGGCTTGTGAATAGTAACGTTATTTTAATTAATATTTATAAAGCACTTCAGCAGTTACATTACCTATGTAAAAAAATATGCAAAAATTGGCATAGCCGGTGAAAATTCGATTACCATTTATATTTACCCAAAAATTTAATTTTATAACTTAGTCAGTTTTTTTTTTTAATAAAATTATTCAAATAATTAGCAATTAAAAATAATGATCGACTAAATTAATGATGCGATATACAGTTTAAACGTTTCGTAGAGCGTCCTTTCTTTACCCTCCGTAATTAACGTATGGATACGGCGATGTTTAAACATCAGCTGAATAAACGAACGAACGTTACATATTCATAATAATTACACTGTGTTATTAGATTCTCAAGAAAAAATTTAATTATTCCCAATTATTACAATGTTATTTGAAATATGTGAAAAGATATATTTAGATAATATGTATATTACGATTAAATTAATCTCCGGTGAACTCTGACACTCGATAGCATCGCTGGTTTGTTTAGAACTGCTGATACGATTATTCGCTCTATTAGTGTTAAATTCATCAATTACCACAAACTTTTTTTAGTGTTTTAGATTGTTTTTTATTATGATATATGATTTTAATGATAAAATCGAGTAATATAATTGTGCTCATATTTTTAAAATTGCGTTTGGAAACTTCGAAAAGTTTTGTTAATTATAGTACAGTTTTTCCATCCGAGGATTGACTCGTGGGTGAATGACTTGTGTTTCAGATGTGCTAATTTCCGCTTTTGTGATTGGTTAGCGGAGCATATTCACTTCTATTAGATACGAGAGACCTTGTGGGGCAGACTTGTAAATTTCTTTATAATTTTCACGCGTTCAAATATTTTCATAATATGTAGAATAAATAGCCGGGTGCTTCTTTAAAAATCATAAATAATAAAAAAATCCTTAATCGGTAAAAAAAAAGCAAAGAAATAAACACAGAATAAAGTGTAAAACAATTTAATCGAAGGAAAAAATGTACCTATGCTACAGGTGAGGATTGAGTCTAAAAAGGTTTACTTGAAAACATTAATGTGTGTAATTATTATTAATTTTCATTACGGTTGACTGAAACCTGATTTTCGGATAATGTAGCAACATCAAAGTAGACAAATTAAGAAGTATCGCCACCATTATAATCAAGACGACATGAAAAAAGACGTGTACAAAGGTTGCCTTTTGTCGTTATCTAGCGATTTGTTTCAATTAATGTGTCATTGCTAATTCGCCAACACTTTCGTGAGAACTATCTGGTGTTTAGTACAAGTATTAATATCGTCTCGTCGCGAAATAATAATACGTTCCCAGCTAATTCCGGTCCCATTGGAGTCAGTAGCTCGTTAATTCACGTCTGATAATTGAAACATATGGTTTACGAGGGCGTTCATCTTGATTTTGTCACTCGGTTCTTATTTCAATGACTGCTGACAATATACGTCAATAGTGAGTATATAGAGAGAGATTTTTTGTAATGTAAATCATGTGGGGTACCATATTGGTTTATGCGCGGTGTCAGCGGCGTTAAAAGAGTTTTTTGGGTCGCTCGCGGTTATTGATCTTATACAGACTGGGTCAAGGTATCTATTTCAGACATGGGCTTGCAAATAATTAGGCACTTTCTACATCTATGTGTTCATTTATTTTTAATATTGCTCATTCAAACCGACTAACGTTAGGTATATGTGGTATATTATCTCACTTTGCTATTTTACTTTAATTAAAAGATATACCTAAATAATTTTAAAATTTCTTATTGTAAACACCACGTTTTTTTATAAAATAAAATAAGATGCAATTAACGACACAAACTATGAATATTATATTAGAAAAAAATATTAAGTAAATTTTATTTTGTCATTTTTATTCCTTTTGGTTGTATATTTACGATACAACTCGATAGTAGAATACTAATGAGGTAGGTACTTTTTTACTGCGAGGCTTAAAAGTATCAATTCTAATGGAGAGAAGGAAATTGTACATTCGCCAGCAATTGTCGCATTCTTTTCAAAATTTAAATTGATTAGCTTAAAAATTAAGGAAATAGTGGCCATCTTACAGCATTGCGTTAGCAGATTCTTTAATTTGATAGTCTGCATTCATTAGAATGAATGAACGAATGCATTGTTTTATAAATGTTCATTTTGGAAATGTGTAAAGTAACGCGACCGAAATACCCAGAGGAAGCTGATACAGTTTGGCAACAGACATCCTAGTCGAATGTGGTCTAAAATAGCTGTTAATATTACAAGAAAACGTAATACTAATAAATTAGGGAACAGAAACAAATGATTTTTTGCGATGTTTAATATTTATACATATCTATTTTTGTATCTCTTTATGCTCATGTTTCATTCTTCGAAAAATATTTGCAGCGTGATTTATATACGAGTTTAAGCTGCTGTAGACTTGTTTTTTCATATCAATCGCGTGTACTTACGTAATAATAAACTTTGAGATTTTCGTATATTTATATCGTAACGTCTTTGTTACACTGTCTAGCTATTTGGATATGGAGATTACGTCAAAGAAATGGGTTAAATGGACTGAGGCAATAAAAGTAGCCCTCGCCGTGAACTCGAATTGAGTGCAAATCCCCGACCCCGACTAAGGCCATCGCTCCACACAACACAAGAATAATACTATAGCAAACAAACTCACTGCAGACATTGTTGATTGAATATGTATTTCACTTTCGTTTTATATTTGGTTAAACGACTGTGCATGCTTGTGTTCTGTTTTTTCTAGTCCCCATTTTACTTTCTTTAATCTGTGCACGCAATACGATGTCACGGTGAATTATAAATCAATGAATCTGATTCATCATTATCTGTAAATGAGGTTTCGGTGAAACCCAATTATGCCAAACTGAAACATTGTATGCTAATTGATTTTTTAAAATGTTCTAATGTGATCGGGATTATTAAAATAAATGAGGAGGATTTATAAGAAGTTCATAATTGCATCGTATCGAAATGTAAGGTTAAAACACAAAGTCGCATTGTGGATACATAAACAGATAATTCGTAACATTCGTCGTAGTAATAATCCCTTTGTATCGCTCTGAATAGTAATGATAAGAATGGTCATTGAACGTGCGCTCATGAACTTGGTCCAACCTCAAGACCGATTTATATCGTGCCTGTATTGTATTATTTAACTTGCGCATTGCAATTTTATACAAATACGCGACATATAAATTTCTCCTTAAAGAAGTCGTCATAAGTAGTTCGTGTTAAATATTTAAAAAATATATATTTTTAGTGACTTGATTGTTATTATGTCACGTGTGATGCGAGTGTTTTTTGGTCATATAGTTAATATTATGAGTTAGAGCCTTTCTCTTTAATGGTTTTAGCATTTTCTTGGATAAGATTCGATTGCATGCTTTTTATAATGTAAAAGTAAGTAATATTTTGTAGCTACGCCTTTACTGGCAACACTATATTTAGTGCAGTGAAGCATGCCGCCCATGTTGATCGGGCCGTAGATATGCTTCCTCGTCGGAACAGCCGGTTACAACAGAAGGTGCTTGTAAAGTTGATAGACATAAAAAGAATAGGGAAGTAATTGCTCTTCTTCTGATAATACATGCATGAACTCCAACTTAGTAATGTTTTTTTCACACGTGGATGTCAATGCGTTAATGTATTTAACTCATCCTATCTGTCTTATTAATATCTCGCAATTATGTACCGGAGGTCGCGAGTCGTTCTTCCGAATCTTTCTTTGTTCTGAGCCGTCCCGGAAATGTTACGGAATTAAGACGTCTTCCTTCTGTTTTGTTTACGCTCACAATGCTTTTGGACAGCCACCAAGCGGCGTTTTAGACTTTCCAGAACACCCGAATAATTTAACATAATGTTTTAATGTTGCGTTCCAGTATAAAAAATGATTGAATGCTAAAAGGATGTTAAAAGACGCAAGTGATTCTTTGAAATCGTTATTAATATTTATTAAATTGAGGTTTCAAATGGTTTTCCCCTATTTGTTACATGAAATATATTTTTGAATCAAATCTTATCTTTAATATATTTACGTAAAACCAAATGCTTTTACGACCGGTGGTCATTTGACTCTCATTGTGTTTCTGAGCAAAAGCCTTGCTAATTAATATTATTGTTAATTCATACTACTGTTACAAAATTCTTTACTATATTTGAGGTATATTATTGTAGGTATATATTTCATATTTTCTATTACTTACTAAACACATGTATACCTAATATCGTTATCCTTATACAGGATTTCAATAATATATCGTCAATCGGTCGTCACGCGAATCAAATTGTGTCTTATACAAGTAATTAACTTAATGCTTATTTCCGTTATTTTGCAACGTATAATTATTTCACGTTTAGTATACAGCTAATACAGGTTTACAAGTCTACGTAGTTATATTCTGTGACGCAAATTAGTAAATGTTTACGTCAAATGGAATAAGAACGCATCTATTCCTAGTTAACCATATTTCTTTAATCAATTTTATGAAGATTAAGTAAACCAATACCATAAAACTGATGTAGATAGGTTAGGAGCGCAAACGTTGGCCTAATCTTCATATTTCAATAAAACTTCCTTCCAGTTTCCGTGAACTTGCACGGCCGATACGAAATATTTATACATAGTGTATAAATAGAGGTTGATACAAGAATTTAGGATATTATAATGTAGAATAGATCCGCAGAGGTATTCCTATAAAAATAACAATCAAAGCATATTAAAGTTCGTAATTTATCTGCTGGTTATATCATTTAATTTCGAGCTTCGTTGCCTATAAGACGATAAATTTAAGTGAAATCTAACACCTGTTATAATCGAATGAGCTTAAGGAGTTATCTTAGCATCGCTGACGGGAAGCAATTAAATTACTTTAAAAAAAATGATACAGGCCAAAATTCGTGAAAAGACCGAAATGATTGAACAGAGTGTCCACAGGAAAGCGAATAAACATAACTTTGTAACGTTATTTTTATAGGTATAGGTTAGGTTAGATACATGTATTAGCAAATAGATTTCACTACATACCTTATGAAGTTAATCGGATCAAATGGCTGCTTTGACAAAAGAAAATAAGTAAATAAAATGTATTACAATTTGCCTCCTTGACTAGCGACTCTGGCGAGCACGGTTTTTATTAGATGGAGCGCGGCTTATAACCGGAGTCATTAAATTTTTACTGCTGGACCTAGATTTGCCGCCGGGGCTATTCATATTCCCTTTTTATGTATAAAAGCTAACTCGACATTTGTTCATGAGCACATATTATAAGGTACGGAATCATTAAAATAATAATAACCTTCTAGAGTTTGCTCTTGCTAGCTTATTGTTGTCTTGTCTTTTTAGTAAGAACAAACATTTGTTTAATAACAAATATTTTATCTTTTATTGGTTTTCATATTCTTGTTTTTAATTCCATTACGATTTTCCTTGTGTTATCTTTCTACTTGAAGTCATTATGTATGTATATTAAATTTTATTATTGATCGAAGTAATTTTTTTCCTTACGGAATCAATCAGAATGTAATAACCCTACAGGCGTTGTTGTAATACGTACGTATTTTTGCAACTAACATACGATGTTGCACATACACTTACATATGTACGGAATAATGATAAATTGCATCCGAATTATCGTGAAGTTTACTACGAGCGCGTTATAAAGATATCCAGAAAATTCAAGTCACTTCTAGTACCGATAAGTAGGTAACGCACGTCCGTTTCATATCTTACAAATACATTTGCCCATCAAAGATAAGTAATAGTATTATATAAGATATGTACTTCAAATTTTACGAGCGTGTGTTTATTTCTAAATATATTTTCACCGGAACAGACATTGAAACCGACACATGCAGGGCAAAGTTTATCCAGGACGCCGAGATAGGAAACTATATTCTAAATTATATCGGGGCCGCTAAACGTCGATACGCGACTCTGTAGTTTTATATTTAGATAGCTATAAATAAATGTAATATTGTTACTTACTTAAAATTAAATTAATACGCACTTTATAAGCGTTAGCTTTTATCATGTCTATGGCTGTTTAATGTCAATGAACTATTAACATTAGCGAATGTACCAACCTAAAGAAATATATGTACTTAAGTGTTATCACTAGTCATTAATTAGACATTAATTGGTAGAATAGAACGTAATAAAACCTTATTCTACTGTTAGCCAAATAGTTCGAGCGTAAAACGCTATAAATATATAATAAACACATTGTTCAGAACAGCTTATATACATAATGCGGACTAACAATAATTCTACAATTTTATAATAACTATAAACAATAAGGAATCAAAGTTAATGTTAATTTATTGCCGTCTTAGATTATGTTAGAGACTTAGAATCATTGGAATACTTGCCAATTTTATTATTATGTTCCTCATATTTCATGGTTAACGTATCCTAAAGACAATGTTTGTGAGTTTTTATGTTGGAGATAATCTTCGAAACTACTGATTCGATTTTAAAAATCACATCACCAGTAGAATGCTTCGTTATCAGTGAGTGCCATGGGTTATATTTAATTAAAAAAATAATAGTAATCCCTGTTAAAATTCCCACAATAGAACCTACAGTAAAAATAAAACACCCATAAAATTGAACAGTCATTATACTTGTTTAGATTGGACTAAGATAGCCCCAGAACCAGTTTACGTAATTTATTCATAATTATTACGCATTTTTTACGTAATTTAAAATTCTACTCAGTATCTTCTCGTCTATCTATGTGACTATAAGGATACCACTTTGAAATTATTCAAAGAAAAATCTTAGTGTACAATGTATTTAATTACAATTCTATATGTTTAACATTATACTTTAGTATTTGCCGTAAAATTATAATCGATTCCCTCTCGAATCAGCCTTAGTGTTATTTAGGAGACAGGATGTGTGGTTCAGATGCTATTGAGAGGGGAATTTATTGTTGTTCATAAAACATTAAAATCACTACTAGGGCCCCTTCTAGCTTAGTAAAGGTCAAAGTTGGAGTTGCCCGGTTTTCTAGAAACTAAAGTTTATTACGTAAACCCACTTTACACCGCCTTTGGGTGTCGTAAAATTTATCAATTTTGTCAACTTTATTGAGAAATTCATATGCGGCCATGTTTACGGAGATGTGTAAGAGTCGTAAATTTATTTATGAAGCGGTTTGCGATAACGTCGCCAGATCTTTGATTGATGAATCGCATTGAACTGTCCACATCGTTCTGAATGTACTAAAAATTATAAAATCTGTATAAATATACGCCATACTTAAATAATATCTCTTTAATTGTACGTAAGGAAATAAATGAAACTAGCTTTATCGTTAAAGGAAGTAATATTGGTGAAATATTTTTGATTCCTTGTTTATCATTATTATGGACTGGAAATGTTATTGTAAACTTCAATCCATTCACGTATCTCTTACCCAAATGAGGGCATTGTTGCTATGTTGCATAAATGCACGATTACATTGTAGAATACGCATTCTGTTAAATGAAGACTATTTCGATATAAAAAAAATACCGAAACTTGGTATCTTAAATTTGCTGACGTTTAAATATGTTTAAAACTATAGATTCAAAAACAAAGTGTATAATCGAGTGCATCTAAATATATAATAACAGTATGTACGTACATTATGTTCCTGTCTATTATAAATAAGGTTTTTAAAAACTTCGCATCAAACTATAAGGTAACAGTTGCAAGACTATACTATATTATTCATAGGAGACAGGAAATATTGTCAATGGTTAACGAGAAAGGTCGTACTTTACGTAAATAGTGAAATTAATATTCCCCACGCTTTAAACATAATAATTCATTAGAAGCGCTCGACAAAACGTCTGCGATTGTTACGGCTGGTGGCAGTAAATAAATCCAACCGCCTACGATCTTTCAAAAGGTACCATAGACAAGGTCCGGAGTGCATTTTGTTTCACTATATCCACCAGACAGTCAAGGACAGATTTATGCGTTCCTCTATCGTCCTACGCAATCCCAGTTTGTAACTATTTTAATCATCCAAGATGATTAAACTATCTACTTAATCAAACCGTGCAGTGTTTTGTTTTTTATTGATATTATATTTAATATACAGTACAGAGATACAAGCCTTATCTTATCTGTAGAGTTGTCATCACAAATCAAATAGGTCTCCCACGTCAGCCGCTGACATTACGCAATCACCTTTAGACTGTCGTTGACATAGCTGATGTTTTTTTCAAAAGCTTAATATCTGTCGATATTGAAAATATATATAATGTAAATAATTGTCACAAAACGATCATCTGTAACGTAAAGAAAATCATTTAATTTGTTTCTTTACGTGCCTCAATAACTGGAACTACATTGTAATAAGACTGGAGTATTAAACCTTTGGTTATTATTTGAAACTACATATCTTTGTAGTAACGGACGTATGATAATAATTTATTGAAATTATCTTTGGAATTAAGGTCGATTCTTGATTTAGTGATTGTCTTCTCGTTGAATCTCTTCAATCAATCAATGGATTAACCCGTCAAATCTAAAGCGAGTCTATTGTATAAAAATTGCCTAAGTGGCCTCGCTGCTTGCTTACCCAATTTGATACCAGCAATTACAAATTGGATACCTATCAATTTGTTTTTCAGCCAATATAGATTGAGATATAACATTTACTTTCGGAACTAGCAGCTTTGATCAAAATTAGTTTTTGAACTAGCGTCTATTTCTAATAAAAATTTACTTTAAAAATGCTTTTCTTAACTAGTAGTTTTCTTAACAAAAGCTTAGTTTAAAATGTACATACTTTCCAAACGAATGAACTCAAACGAACATGCAAATTTGTGTAGGTAGACATATACGTAGCTATTAAATGATGGCAACAAAAACATTACACAAACATATATCTATGACCGCCTAGTAACCATTATCTCGAGTGTTGGCATATTTTCTAGGCAATTTCACAAAGACAGTCAATATTCATAACTTATAAATTACAAAACTGTAAATTAAATGGGATTTCTAATTTTATAGGTCCATTTAGATCATTTAACGCGCCAGAACTCGTAAACGCAAGAACGCTCGTTTCTCCACAATTCGATCACTACGATGTTCACTTTAACATTCTGGTGACCTAATATTCATATTTTGTATGCAATCCAAATATTATCTACCCAGATGCAGACCAATCGAATGAGTTTATCGCACAATTTTTCCTCCTGAAACAGAATCGAATCGACGATCTTTTGTTCAACAATCGTACGTCCTAGATCAACCGGGCCAGACAATATTATGCTATGTAATATTATGTAAAATTCAATATATATAGTTTAGTATACGCAAATTTCTACTGGCATATATAATTTGATGATTTTTCGAATTCATTATGCATAATGTAAAGTCAAACATTATATCCGAGTTGAAAACCGATTTATCCGAGTTGAAAACCAGTTAGTCGCATATTAATTGTGTACATTTACACCTGTTTAGTCTCAAGTGTGATAGTGACAAAACAATTCACTTTATACAAATCGATTTCGGTCGCTTGACTGACTTTTATATAAATATGCAATAACAATGATTATTTAAGTTGAGAATCGGTCAATTAAATTGACGCGTGCATACAATGCGGAACGCGAAATAAATAGAACGTTAATGATTATATTCAGTTTAATATTATCCTAGTCGGCGAGTGTCAAACGAGTTAAAAAAAAATCATGTGAAATTTACTGCCCATGTCTGGATAAGAAAACTTTGTGCGTCATAAACATTCGCCAAGGCTACCCTTTCTTCTTTTAGCGAACATTTACGATGTAGGAAGTGTTGAATAGCATAGAATGCTTTATGAAAAAAACATTTCACGAGTTGTATTGACGGGAACTCCACTAGTTGACCTTTGTAAAAGTGCACGTGCGACGTAAAACAAGTGGTACGAGTAGTGTATATTGACTTGTGCGGTACATCGCTCAGTGTTTATTGCTACCGTTATTCACTGTCGTATTTATTTGTTAAGGGACTGAGCCGGAAATTGTAAGTTCTATTCAACAGCACATCTTACATTGTAATTTACCAATTTCAAATTAAATTAGATACACAGAATATCTTGTCAACGGCTTCAAAATGATCAAACAGCTTCAAAAAGTCAAGGTTAAAGCCATTGTCTAAGCTGAAGGCCATAGTCTCTCATAAGCACATTACGCTTCCAGGCTTCTAGTCGGATTGGTCAAAAATGACTGGACGGTTTTGTATGAAATTTGATACATAAATTAATGCCGATATTCCCACGGGAGCACTACCTACGCAGGTAACACACCTCGGGACATAGCTGGACTCTTATATAATTGCAAAATTGTTCACATTAACATTATGAGTTTTGATTTTCCACACTGTTTGAATTTCGTAATTGAGGTCCTTTAAAATTGAGAACATTTTGAATACATTATTCGTTTTTATTTAAGTCATTAATTCACAACTTCGAATAATTTCTTATGTTAAATATGTAGTGTATTGAGAATTTACACGCAATTCTCGTACGGCAACGGCCGGGCCCACATATTTTTGGCCTATTAACATTCTTAGAGAGAAAACCGGTACAAATACGACAACAGTTACATCCTTGAATTGTTCAATCCAATGTCAGCTGATGGACTCACATACTGCCACAGTGCAGTACCGGCCACATCAGTAACACATTCACTTGCACGGTTTTTAACAGCTATCATTATGATATTAAAATAGTCATTCTGTAACCGTTTTTCAGTAGCAAATTATTTTTAATGCCAATAATGGAAGTAAAGAATAATTGGTGTGGACAATGCCATTAATAAAGATACTTACACACTCTATAATTCTTAGACAGGTAAAAAGTTTTATATTACAACTCAATTTATTATAACTTTGCCACACGTAAATGTAACAAAATAGTAAAATACACATGTATTCATAAAATAGTATAAAATTAAGCAATCAAATAATGTATGTGAGACATGAAACACTAAGGAGTCAATGTCCCGTTACTATTAGATATCGCGTACGCTTTCAATAGTTTCTTTAAATTCACGGTCTGTCAAAAGTGATCGGATGCAAATTACGGAACGAACTGAATAACATACGATACGAGTCAATCGTATACATTGAATACAATGGAACTGCATGATCGATACCTATTCCGATAAATTTCATCCTCCATCGTCCTACACAACGGTGCATAAATACGTACGTGTGACTACTTATGTACATACATATGTTTATATGTATATGTATACATTGGTATGCGATCTTAAAGCGCTATTCCGCGAAACCAATAGTGTTCGGTGGAAACGACTTTAGAACGCACGTCGTCATTTGACGACAAGGGTTAAGTTTCATTGATCCCTGACGCTTAATCATACACGGGGTACTATTATTTTTCGCATAAGCAGATTCCTACAGGCGTTGATATTTCATTCAATTCATACTATCTGCGATAAATTCTGTTGAGCCGTTGACGACAATTTCAAACGGCACATGATTTCAACGGATGTTTTATATGGTATAACTGTGACTTACGTATATTTATTTACCTGGAGCTAAAACACCGGATACATAAAGGTCACTTTGTGTGCATATATGAAGAAGTACTGGAGCTGTTTTATAAAGAAATACTTGCTTTTGAGAAAGTATTAATTCCAAAAGTAACTTTCAGTGCCAAGATGTGTTTAAAAATAGTTTTAACATCTTTATTATTAGAGGAGCCGGTCAATAAACAAGCGAATGTGACGACGCGCGAATTTATTGGCTCCGTAATTATGCATGTTGCATGTTTGTACCCATATGAATGATTGTAAACTGGCTCGATTGATTTCTTCACCTTGAATAACCTGAAGCGATATTATGTATGATAGGTGAATGGACGCCGCACAATTTTATATTTCCTTATCAATTTCTTGTGCTAATTTGAGTTTCGAACTTATACCTCTACAACGAAGTGTTTACCGCTATTATTGAGTATCAATAAAAATAATGATAATGAGCATAGATAATGAAAATAATTAATGATTGTGTTTCAACTCAAACGATAAGAAGTTGCGATGAAATGCCAAAAAAGTTTTCTTTAGTCAACTTGTAGTTGGAGGCACGGTGTATTAAAACTTTCATTAGAATCTGAATTTACTTTTAACAATTACGGTAGATTGATTTATTTAGCCAACAGATAACGCGACCTTTATTTCTCGTTATCAACGTATACTCCTTTAAAATTGCTCGTCTTTAGTCGTAGTTTATTAATATTAGCACAATTAAGTCGGATTAACAATATCTAAAAATTAATATTTGACATTTCAATGATTATTTAAATCTTCAAACAACTTCTTAGGAAACTACGCAACATCATTTTATAAATTATCATCTTAATTTAAAACCACTGTATACAAAGCGAGAACAATATCGTGTCCTAAATTTGTATCGACGCGCAAATATAGTTAGTAACTTCCTAAAAATAATAAATTAATTACAAAGAGATAAAGCATGAAATTTCTGCAATGTTAGTGTTAATAACATATTAGTTGTTATTAAAATTTGCCTATTATGTGAGCAAGACATGTGCTAATAATTTGCAGTGGATATCATTATATTAATACGTGAAGCAAAAACTTTGGACCCCTTTTTACATAATGAAATGAATGATATTTGGCACACTTCTAATTTATATTATGTAGAAGAAATGCAGAACGCTAATATTTTTCAATAATAGTGCTTGTTCATTAAATCAATAAATAAAACATTACACACACTACCATGCATTTAACACA
>DWQT01001200.1:0-17764 GCA_018244895.1 Myscelus amystis hages
ATTATTATTATTATGTATTAAATAACATACTTTAAGATACTAAATATGTGGGAACTCACCAAGAACAGTGATCTCGACTTCGGCCTCGTCCTCACCGACCTCGTTCTTGGCTTTGATTACGTATTTGCCAGTGTTCGCACGCTTGCTCTTCGTCATCAGGAACTTGGTGTTGTAGTCCACGTTGATGATCTCCAGGTTCTCGCGGTTCTTCAGCTCCTCGCCCTTGAAGTGCCACGTGACCGTCGCAGGCGGCTCTCCGAACACCTTGACGTCGAGAGAAACCGGCAGACCGGCTTTCACGGTGATCGGATTCAGGTTCGTGCGATCGATTCTTGGTTTCACTGTTGAACAAATGATTATTATTTATATGAATCTGTTGGATTTAGACTATCCTTAGATACATAGATAGTAATGATAATATCCATTCGATTCTGTTTTTAACTATGAAAACTCATTCTTACAGTAATAGATGCATTAGTAGACATCTTTTTTGATACTGTTTTTTTTTTACAAATTTAGGAATTTAATCATTGTATATGACTTACAGAATCTCGGCTTAGCTGTATGCCAGTTGGTGTTTTCAGACGGCTCAGATTGACCAGCCTTGTTGACAGCACGAACGCGGAACTGGTACTGATTGCCTTCTTCCAACTTCGGAACTGTGCCCTGGCAGATGTTGCCTTGGATTTCTGCGGCCTAAAGAAAAAAGCAGTATAATTAATTCTCACATACATCAATATGATCGTTTTTTTAGGAAAAAAAAATCTACTATCAAACATCGATTGACTTAAAAGAGAAATAGAGTTCATTAAATTAACTAAAACTACATTCAAGATAGAAAAACTTATTTCTTTAGCCATTTACAAAAAGGTTTCAGTGGTATTATTTAAAAACTGACGATTGAAACCTATCACAAAATAATTTGTTACGCAACAATCTATTAAATGGTGGAAACAATTTTACCAACCTTAACAAACTCTCCCCTATCTCGGTCCATGACTTCGATGATGTATCCTGTAATTGGGGCGCCATTGTCCCTGATGGGTGGCTCCCACTTGAGCTTGGCAGACTTCTCGTCCCAGTCCACGATGTCTGGCAGGCCGGGGGCGCAGGGCACGTCGTAGGGGTTCTTGGCGAGGATGCCGTGGTCGGTCTCAAGAGGTTCAGATTCACCTTCCTCATTGAGCGCCTTCACTCTGAACTGGTAAGTGTGGAGTGGTTCTAGACCTGTTCAGCAAAAGTTGATATTGTGAGTTCATCAAGTGTTCAAGCAAGAATATTTCAGCAGTAAGAAGAATTATTAATGAATTACTGAAGTATTACGAAAGAACATTAATTTATCTAAAAGAACACTGAGGACTGTTGCTATTGATCTTAGTATACATACACACAACCATCACACCAGGTCTCCAACGTGGAAGGTGGAAAGCACCGAGTACCAAATACTCGTATCTCTGTCCTTACTAACCTGCCGTGCTTCATTCACATCCATCACTCTCTTCATGCATGCACACCTGTTTGCTCATGATAGGAGAGTCTTGGACTCTATCGGCAACTACGTCCATCAACAATTGTATGTAATCTTAGTATATTTACCAGTAACGGTAGCCTCCAAGGTGTCCGGGTCGATGGTTCCCGCCGGAACCCATTTGCCAGTGAGCGTGTCCATCTTTTCTACGACGTAAGCACTCAGCGGTAGACCGCCGGTGTGTTTTGGTTTCTTCCATGCGAGTTTCACGTGGTCTGCGTGAATGTCTGACACCTCCAGAGGACCTTCGGGTTTGCCTGGTTTGTCTGTGGAGTTTGATTGAAAATGATGATTCGTTTAAGTTGTTTCGAAACTAAATGGAATAGATAGAAAATCGTTTATTCATGTTCTTAGAGTGTAGGCAAAAGCAAGTGTTCAACTGTTAGGCAAATTACACTTTTAATTAATGTACCTATATTGATGCTTAATTTACAATAGATTCGAAAAGAAAACCTTTAGGTTAATGACTAGAAATAGGCTGTTTAACCAATGTCTAAATATAAACTTTGGTACTTGTTAACCTTTCGGCACTAACTTAATAAGAAAAATATCTTACCTAGTACTGTAATCTCAACGGTGGCTTCATCAACACCGGAGTCGTTTTCGGCCTTTAGCGTGTAAATACCGGAATTCTTCCACGAGGAGTCGAAAATCTGCAGTTTCGTGTTGTAATCCTCGTTCTCCAGCTTGATACCAGGTCCAGTCTCCAAGACCTACGATATAAAACATAAATTATCGCACAGTATTCCAATTTTGTAAGACTTCTTAGAATTATTCTCAGAAAGTAATAATTTTTAAAATCCTCCTTTGTTTTTGCATGCAAAAAAAAATATCTGTTTGAGGATTGTCATGGCCGTCGCTACTACGACAATATAAGCAGTTAAAATATCCATGAAAAATATTTTAATTATTTCTGCTATAAAACCACATGTCCTTAAAATATTTTGTCCCAACCACAATCTGCTTCCTACTAATCTATTATGTTATTCCACTATACAGATTAGGTACCTTGTTGGAGAAAGTCCAGGTCTTGGTCGGTGGAGGTTCACCCTTGATGTCGACGTCCAACTTGATCGTTGTGCCGGCGCGGACGCGGATAGCCACCATCTTGTCGCGGTTGATATGCGGTTTCACTGTTCATAGCGGATTTAATTATTATATTGAACTTAAGTCTTTCAGAATTTTAAACTCGTTATATTAAAGTATTGTCTGCTATAGATAATTTTATTATGACTTCTCCTAACTATGTACCTTTCAAGACGTAAAGAAGGACACAAATCTTTGATGGTATAAGATTGGTGACGGGAAAGACATGTTTAACAAGTTGTTTACAATTATTCTTTTATCAGTCTCAATGTGAGCCGTCAAAATAGTGTATTTAATCACGGGACATAGGGATCTTCCAAGAGGACTTTCATATATAAACACACTTACAGAAGCGAGCCTTGGCAAGATGTGGTTGCGTGGGCTCGCCGGGCTCTCCTGGGCCGGCCTTATTGACCGCACGCACTCTGAACTGGTAGGTGTTACCCTCCTTCAGGTCTGGTACACGGGCTTTGCATTCTGGCGTCTGCAAGATATACAAATGGTCACTCAGAAATTAGTTTTTTTCTATTCTTCTATATCATCTGTAGGATTCATCTAACAGTTCACAAAACGCACCTAAAATTTTTAAGAAATTTACAAATACGAAAGTAGTTTTGTCATTTTGTCATAAAATTAGAATTCTATTCAGAAATTTGTTCAGGACCTTTATTTTTTACTCCTAGCAATGGTAATCTATAACCGAACTGTATTTTATTTAGATATTATCAATATTACGAATACCTACATAAATATTGTTAAAACTAGCTTACCGTAGTGACCAACGCCTCTTGCCATTGGCCGTATTTCTCCTTCTTCTCAATGATGTAGCCGGTGATGGGTGCACCGCCATTGTTCTTCGGGGCCTCCCACTTGAGGTCCACGCGGTCCACGTCCCAGTCCTCGATCGTTGGCACGGAGGGCTTGCCGGGTATATCTTTGGAATGGTAATCATTTTGATAAGAATTATTTATAACACATTATATCATACTGTTGAAAACATCCCTGTTGTTATATAACATACTAATTTCAAGGAAAAAGATTGGCGCCATCTGTCGTAAATTGTTTGTACCAGCTCAGAAACCTTCGTGGGCTAATGCACAACAACTTTGGTAAAGAACATCACATGATCAATTGCATAGTTTACGATTCTATAAAGGACATACAGACAAACATTCATTTTTATATAATTAAGATTTTCTATACCATCTTAAGACTACTTGTATAGATTACCGCTAAGTATACAACATAACAGTTCATCATCAGTATCATATGTTATGATTCCTTTTTAATTATTTGCTTCTTTTGATTTGATTTCGAACATCCAGTAAATGAACATCTCCTCGACGAGTTAATTTATTGCATTAAGTAAATCTTTTAGTTTTTACCGTATGGATTCTTAGCGATGATCGAGTGGTCGGTCTTCAATGGCTCCGACTCGCCTTCCTCGTTGATGGCCTTCACCCTGAACTCGTATTCTTCGCCCTCCTGCAGACCCTTGACTTCCATCTCGGTGTCATCGGTCTTGCCGACCGGCACCCACCGGCCAGTAGCTTTGTTCAGCTTCTCAACCACATAACCAGTAATAGGCTTGCCTGTGAAGTCAACAACATTACAGTTGTATATATCTTCCATGGTGAATCATTTTATACAATCTTTTACCTAAATAAATGCAATTCTAATATTAATACTGCTCTTTGGATATTATTATCCAATTTCAAAACTCTTTGCATTATGGTGTTATAATTGAATCGGCAGATTAATAAACCTGTCGGAACTTACCGCCATCGTCTTCGGGTTTCTTCCAAGCCAGCTTGCACCCGTTCTTGGTTACGTCAGTAACCTTGAGCGGTCCCTGAGGCTTGCTTGGCGATGACAGCACCGTGATTTCCACTTCGGCTTCGTCTGTGCCGTGTTCGTTGGTGGCGAGGATACGGTATGTGCCAGTCATAGCACGCACCGCTTCCTTTACGTCCAACTTCGTGTTGTAGTCAACGTTGATTACGTTCTCGGTAACCTAAAAGAAATCCATTATAAAGCTAAGAAGTTTTTTACGTAAACATACTGAATCATCTTTGTTATTGGAATATTTAATAAAATTTTCAGTGTGGAATAAATTAATTATTAAGTTATGAAGTTGAACTCAATTTGAATTGCAATAAAAATTGCTCAGTTTTGACCGCCTTCAAAAAGGAGGAGGTACTCAATTCGTCTATATTTTTTTATGTTTGTTACCATATAATTTGGCCCTACGTTAACCAATTTCGAATTTTTTTTATATTACTTATTCCCTTACCTCCTTCTCATCTGCCTTCCACTTCTGGAACCATTGCACCTTCGGCGCAGGTTCACCCTTCACGTTCACATCAAAGAAGATAGCCTTGCCAGCACGAACCACCAGCGCCTTAAGGTTGGTGCGGTCGATACGCGGTTTCACTATAAATAATAATGATAATGCCAGATAAATGAAAGTAATAACTAATCTATTATAACGAGAGAAAAATATAAATAAACGATTTTAAGAAGAAATAATTTAAAGTAAGAAGGTATAATGAAATATGACGAATTCAATTGTTACCCACTACACCCATTGCAAACTTTGTTAAAAATCTTTGTTATATTCATAAATGTATAAATATAAAATACATAAATGAAATAGATTATCCGAATACTAAAATATTGAACTAAGTGATTGAAACTTACAAGCCTTGTGCCTAATGGTTGTCATCTTGGTAGGCTCCGAAGGCTCGGACGGGCCGGCCTTGTTGACGGCAATAACACGGAACTCGTATTCGCTGCCTTCTGGCAGACCTTCCACTTTAGCAGTAGTCGCGTTTCCAGGCACCTGGAAATGTGTTAATCATGTTACCGACTCGAACGAGACTTCTTTAAATACATCGTTGTAATTTTATTTAATTCTATCGCTACCAACGTTTCCATCATTTTCCTAAGTTAACTATTAAAGAATACCACTATTTTGTACAATGTTAAGAGTTCGTCTTTGGTATTGCAACTTTTGGTTAAGTAATAAAAATTAAAAATCAATTACCTCTGCAGCATTTTCCCAATCGCCACCCTTGGGGCGTTTCTGGATAATGTATTTCTGAATGGGGGCGCCACCGTCCGATTTGGGCGGGTCCCATTTGATGTCAGCGCTTTGGTTGTCGTGGTCAGCCACCTCCACGTTGCCAGGTTTGTCGGATACATCTATAAAAGTGGTCAGTATTTAATATTTCACATACATTTGATATTTTTAGATATTTGATGACAATGGCACAACCATCTTTGTATGATATACAAGGAAACAGCAAAGTAAAAAAAAAGGTAACAATTACCGAAAGGATTCTTCGCCAGAATTGGACGTTCCGTCTCCAAAGGCTCAGAATCTCCCTCGTCGTTGACGGCAGTCACCCGGAATTTATATTGGTGGCCAGGCTCTAAGCCGGTCACATCCATTTCAAGAGGCTTCTTATCTCCAGCAACTCTGTCAATTCATATTAAATTTGTTAAACGCAACTGAAGAAATAATGACAGTGTACCGAATCAAATGCGGTGTTAAAAAAAATCTATAACCGTGTCATAGCAAAAATATTCTCGGAGAAAAATAAAGTATAGAAGAGAATTGTCTACTGACCTGCCAACACGAACCCATTTGCCAGTGGCAAGGTCCATCTTCTCCAGCTCATATTCCTTGACAGGTGATCCACCATCATCCTCAGGTTTCTCCCATTTCACCTTACAGCCTTCCGCGTGAATATCAAACACTTCCAGTGGACCTGAACAAAGGAACAATAATTAGTGTAATAAGGACAATAAACAAAGCAAATTAAAATAATATATCTACATCTATACTAATAATATAAAGCTGAAGAGATTGTTTAATTGTTTGGTTGTTTGATAGTTTGAACACCCTAATCTCAGGAAATATTGGTCCAATTTGAAAAATTCTTTCAGTGTCAGATAGCTCATTTATCGAGGAAGGCTATAGGCTATATAACATCACGCTAATATGAAAAGGAGAGGAGTACCAATAAAAAATATTGCGACAACGGCAAAATTTTGAGCTTTCCTTGTGTGTGCTAAGTAAATGGTGAAAGTTACTCAAAAATAATTTATATAGCAAAGCAAAGATTGCCGGGTCAGCTAGTTTAAAATAATAAAGAAGGTGAAGTACAGAAAAAGGAAAATCAGATAAAGACAATAGATTAGTCTAAAGGTATTAATTTTGTAATCTCACCCTTAGGAGCACTGGGTTTGCTGAGTACGGTGAGCTCCACAGTCTCCTGATCAAATCCATTGCAGTTCTCAGCGCGCAGGGTATATTTGCCAGTGTCTCTGCGCACCGCATTGACGATGGTGAAGTCGGTGTGATACTCTGTATTCTCGATCTTGATGCGTTCAGTGTTCACCAGCTTGATGTTCTCGCGCCAAGACCTGCAGGTGTAAATTATGCATGAAATAACTGCACAGGAGGAGGATTCGAGACCGACACAAATGCTTACACACAACAAACTTAACATCCAAGTGACGGGAGAAGCCTAAAATTTCTGCTCATACCTAAACTGTCAGTATACAGGGTGTAAATGACAGCGTACCGAAGACTTCAATGGTAGATTTGTGACACTAAATTTACAAAAATTAATTCAACAATTTTCCTCAGAAACTATTGGTTCCCGAGTTGGTCATTTTTGAGCACGCAATGTATTGTGAACAACGCAATAATGCTACGCACGTGCCTAACCGATCGCTTATTGTATTGTAGGTAACTTGGCCCGTATACCTTAGTACCTACCTAGACTAACGTAAAATCATTCCTTAGTAAACCCTTAGTACCTACCTAGACTAACGTGAAATCATTCAAAAATTGCAAAATGTAACCAATCATTAATAAGGCGCTAATAATACCAAATTGTTTTCAACAATCACTCACCTCAATTATTATTACGTTTATAAGGTTCGAAAAGCCCGCTACCAACACACTCGCAGAATAAAAACACTAACAACACAAAACTGAAGCAATAACAAGTATAAATAAACAATAATTCACACAAGAAACAACTAACACGAAACCGAAATTTGCAGAGCATCCGTCTTCCGCAAGCGAAAAACACGAACTGTGGCAATAATTCCAATTTCAAATAATATCCGAACTATCAAAGAAAACCGCCAAGACGCCGCCGATTCCTACTAAGCGAGTGCATTACACAGATCTATAACCTAAAACTGCGACGAATTCAATTACTGTTCTAGTTATCACTCGTTGTATTGTAATTTTATTAAAATACCAAATTAGTTTCATTTTAAATTAGAAGAAGTTTAAGTTTAAATTAGACTGGTTTACGTCAAGAATAGGCTTCAATACTTTAAATACGTAAAAGCAAATTAAAATTTCATAAAATAAACATACAACATAAGAAAAAAAAAACTAAAGTATAAAAAGCTGTTGTAATATCAATCAATAACTATTGATATTCATAAAAACTAACTCATCATGAGTTCATGACCTAGGGAGAACAAGTACTTTAGTGTCCACATTGTCTACCACATCTAGTCTTTGTTTATTCTGTGTGCGGCGGTCAGTATGGCGGCGATTTTCCCGCCTTTCGGCAAAGGACTAAGGAGCCGACGAGTCCGCGCGACGTTATTGCTCGAACGTTGAACAGTTGATAGCGAATTTATACATCGTTTTAATCCATTGCTGTTATTCGTGAAAATCAATAATATGAGGGTTTTAACATTCATATTGCATTTTGCAGTAGTATTGAAATATTGGAAAAACCGAGAAAAAAGCGATGCAAAATTGCAATGCCATAAGCAACAGAATCGTGTTGGGAATCCATATTTTTTAAAGTCGGTAAGCTGTGATTTACACCCGGTATCTATTTACAACAATATTTTAATAAGTATATCGAGTTAAACATAACTAAAACCGTCGCAGATCAAATTCTCCTTAATGTTACTCAAATCAGCCACGCATTCAGTTAAAATAAAACTTAAAAATAATATTCACCATGTGGTCTCCGGTGGTGGTTCACCGATGACATCCACGGACCACTTGTGGGTTCGGCCAGCTTTAATAATCACCGACTTGAACGTGCTGCGTTCAATACGTGGCTTCACTGTAAGTAACAAAAAACAACAATTTTTACCATCAGACTTCCAGACGCTACCAACCGATACAAGTGAAAATTCCATTAACCAGAATGAAGTGGTTTCCTTCGCCACTACTGAAGCAGACAGCCAATGAATGGAGTCCATGTGCCTATGTTCTCGCAAAAACCCAGGACATTCCAAACGTTAACTGAATACGCATATACTAGGCGTGCCACATGGTAAGTCAAACCATTTCCATCACATCCATTACTACCATATTTGGCCAACTCGCCTAGTTGGCCAAATATGGTAGTCTGTTATTAATAAAAATAAGGATATATTTACGGTTCCTGTGCTTGCAAAGATGGTTGTCCGTGGGCTCAGAAGCATCACCCACGCCGGCCTTGTTATAGGCTTTCACGCGGAACTGGTAGATCATCTTCTCTTTCAAACCCTCGACTTTGGCTTCCGTCTTCGTGTCCTCAGTCTTAAGTACCTGTATAAACAAAGTACATGTGTTTCAGAAATGGTTTAGTTATGAATTTAACTTTCACAAAGCTGTGACCAAAATTATGTAGATAGATATTTATGATTATTATTAAAATGCATCATACGCATTTCTCTTTATCTACGTAAATATAAATGCGTGAATAGACGCTAAAATATACTAAACTTATTTAGGTTGCAATTTTTATGTTCTTGTCGTTACATAAAATATCCAGAGAATGATATTATTTATAGAAATATTCGGATCTGCGAATTTTTAACGTCATGCAAAGGGAAAATTGTTGTCATTGCCAAAATGAGTCTAAATAGTTACCCGAGTAACAGATGATACATTTTGCCAACTTACCTCAACCCAGTCAGCAGTGAACTTATCCTTCATCTCGATCACATAGCCCAGTACGGGCCTACCGCCGTTGTCCGATGGCGGTTCCCATTGCAATGTGACCGACGTGTTGTCGTAGTCGGTGATGTTGGGTTTGCCGGGCGCTTTTGGTGGATCTAGGAATGTTATACATCGTGTTAAAGACAGTAGAAATACACTATTACCGCTCAGCCACAGCTACTGGCGGCGCGACTTGCGGCGCGGCAAAAAAAAAACAAATGTATGACAACTTATGAAGCATGCCACAGCATGTTTATCTAGCCTCATATTTTTAGTAACTCTATTATGTGGTATCAATAATCAGCTAAAACTGATATTTGAATTGTGAATAGTGATGAACACATTGGTTTGCTCTATGTATCTATTATAATTAAATGTGTATGTTTATCAGCTATCCGATTACCGTAGTACAAGCATTGAAGTATCTAATTTGGAATGATATAACCGTATGTGGCAATTTCCCATTAACAGTTCGCTGTTCTCCACCAAACATCACCACAATAAGCAATAATTACTTATAATGAAATCAGAATACTCGTCGTCAAGGTAATGCCAAATGTCTTCACGGATGTGTCAAAAAATGGAAGCAATTGATTTATTTACTTTTCTTGTATGGCTTGGCGTAAAACTTTTTACACTTACCGTAAGGGTTCTTAGCAACGATAAAGCCATCTGTCTCGAGAGGCTCCGATTCACCCTCCTTGTTGACTGCGCGCACCCTGAACTTGTACTTGTGGTTGGGCGTCAGACCCTTGACCGTGAATTCGGTGGGCTCAGGTCCAGTCTCGCCGCACGGTACCCAGTTGCCTGTGTCCTGTTAACATAACACAATGAAAATGTTAACTTGAAATCCAAATCTGTTTGATATATTAAAACCTATAATTCACTAACCCGCAAAAGTTAATAGAAGAAGATTGAACATGTAGATTGAACATGCAATATAATTTGGGGCTCTGTAACTTTTAACAAATGGCATGATATTATGAGAACGTTCATCATCAATTTTCATCTATATTTAACTACGCTTACAATTACGAAGATAGAAAGATATTTACGTTGATACCAGTTGACTTGCCACGAGAAATATAAAGAGCGAATGGGGTGTCTAAAATATTATATTCTTGAAGTAGCATCTAATAATACATACCATGTCCATCTTTTCGAGAGTATATCCAGTGATGTCTGAACCCTGCCAGTCGTCTGGTTTCTGCCATTTAACAGTTGCCTTCTCCGCCCGGATATCCGTCACTTCGATAGGACCGTTGGGACGGTTTGGTTTGTCTGAAGTAACATATACAATTTAATGCTACATACAAAACAAAAAGCAATATTTGTTACAATGGAACCTCTACTGATGTCTTTCAAATTTATATGTAAGGATGCTGTTATGGCATTTAAACGAGTCATGAATGGTGTTCAAAGTATAAGTAGAACTATAACTAGAAGAACTAATATCTGGAGGAAATGATCAGGAAGATTTTAAAATGATGCCGTTTTTATCAAAGCATGTACATGATATTGTCTTACCTAGCACAACAACATCACCAATGCTCTCGCATGTCCCTGACGAGTTGGTGAGCACGAGCTTATACTTTCCGCTGTCGATCCTGGTTGTCTTTCGGACCGTAATGACAGTGTTTTTCTCGTATTTGTCAATAGTGATGCGGTCACCATCGTCTTTGATTTCCTAAATACATAAGAACATGTTAGAGAAATGAGCAATGTAAAATTACAAGTCCGGTCCTTGATGGTGGCTGATCTCAGTGAAAGATATTATGGCATCTAATTACTGATAGTACTTGTAATGTATAAGAAATCGAAACTTTCAAACGAGGCAAACATATGAAAGAATTTAATTTATCGATTGTCAAACCAAAAACATTAGTAACAGATGACATTTATGTCTTAAAGTATATAAAAATGCTGATGTAGACAAATCTGGTATGTTCTGCAGCCATCAAAGATCAGATGATAAATAATAGAAGGCATACCAAAATGCTTAGTGATAGCATACAAAGAATAACAATGTAAATGGTGTTAGATCGTAATTGTATTGGCATGTTTTGTGATTTTGTGTAGTTATACTAGGTACGTATAATAGAATTTTGTTTTGAAACCCAATTAAAAAGGGTGCCCTTCTAATAGGTGCTAATGGTAAACTTGTTTAGAGAAATAACTACCATAGTGCAATTGATTTTTAATCAAATAACATTTCAAGGATCGATAAAGATGCATTTTATTGGTCATGAGCTATGTGAATAGTCGGCAAATTGATGCTTGATTGAAGTTATGGAGTGTCGAGATAGTTATGATCTCATGTCTGATTCGTGCCTGAATGATATCGGGAGGATAAGGAATATAAGAGTTTGTAGAGTTGTAAACAAATGCATCTTTACAGATTGGTAGGTAATTGACAACATCGAAAGCTTTCGCGCTGGCAAAGCAGCGCGAGTAATCGCGTTTTTGGCGATTTTAATGCGATCAGCTTTGAATGAATAGCTTCTTAATACAATTTCGATATGAACATAACAAAAGCCAAAATTTATACCGAATTCATTCAAACTTGATACTGCTGCTGAGTATATTTTGTATAGTCATGTTAGCACAGTTCATGAGCGTATTACAGAATAGTTTGTTTAAGTGAATGTTTAGAACATTATCAGATACAACATTTATTTTTTCACCCATCTAACCTTCTCAGTGTACGGCTTCCCTCGTTTCTTTTTTTTGTTGGAGAAAACAAAATGAGCATTAATATACAATTTCTTTTCATATGTATCATTATATAAAAGCATGTCTTTAAATTTTATTACAATGTACTAGTGTATGTACAACGATTGGAATAATTACATTTATTCGCTTTTAACAAGTGCAATGCGCAGAATGCGTGTGCTAAGGTTACATAAATAAAGAATTATTATAATTACCTCTTCTCCTCTGAACCACTTAACCTCGGGTTCAGGTTCACCGCCGTACTTGATGTCAAAAGAGATGACTTGGCCCTTTTTTATGATTATACTCTGGACACCCTCACCAATGATGTACGGTTTAACTGTCAAAGAAAATTAATCATTGAACAGACCCATCTTTGAGTTCACCAGTTTCTCATAATTTAACTAAGTTAAAACACTAACCGAATCTGCACTTAGCAATAATAGGCTTGGTACTGTCACTAGGTTCTCCGGGTCCAGCCTTATTGACAGCGCGAACTCTAAATTCGTATGTGCATCCTTCTTTCAGTCCATCCTGCGTTGCTGATAATGCGTCACCGGGGACTTCCTTGCCTTGTACCCAATCTTTGCCGAATTTCTCCTAAAATTAAACCAATTCGTCATTTAAAGCCTAGAACTAGAACACACAAAATATTTTTCACAGTTTTCAGTTTCAAATACCTTGTATTCAATAATGTAGCCAGTAATTGGTGCGCCACCGTCGTTATCGGGCTTCTGCCATTTGAGATCGGCATGATCCTTGTCCCAGTCGGTGAGTTCCACATTCTTGGGCTTGGATGGTTCGTCTGGAGCAAAGAATAATTTTTAAATCTTTGTAATACTACGGAAATGCTATATATGAGTAAAAACAATACATACCCCATGGATCTTTGGCCAATACAGGCTTAGCAAAAACGCCAGGTTCACTCGAACCGATCTTGTTAACAGCACGAATTCTAAACTTATAGGTCTTCTTAGCAACGAGATCCTCTATTTTGACTTTAGTGGGTTCTCCGTGCGCGACTTCAGCCACATTGTCCCAACCGGCTTTGAGAGAAAGGTCCTAAAAGTGGAATGTTTTAGAATTAATTTTTGATATTTTCAACTGTAACCAATACTGCAATTCTGCAATTCAATTCTGTTGGCTTATGATTGTGAAATAAGTATCTCATACCTGTCTTTCGATGATATATTTGACAATTGGTGCTCCACCATCATCTTCAGGAACCTTCCATGTAACGACACATGATGTCTGGAATACTTCTTTTACTTCCACCTCTCTCGGCGGAGTAGGTACACCCTGCATAGTAATGGTAACGTCCTTGGAATCTTCACCTTGTGCGTTGGACAATTTAATTTGGTATTTTCCAGAACCTTCCCTGGATGGCTTTTTAATTTTGAAGAGGACTTTTTCCTGTTCAACCACCGCCTCAACTTCCTTGTTCGGCAGGGCTTTGCCGTCCTTGAATAATTTTGCCTCGATTGGTGTTTGTCGGGTACCAGTAACTAAAAATGAAAACATCAGTATAATAATTTCAGTTCATTATTTAGCATTTAATTAGATGACAAATGATTTATGTTTGAATGCTCTGCTGTTATACTAACTTTTATAGGGCACCTCGATGACGAAGGGATTTCCAGCTGGTCCGAAGAATTCGTCCGGGCAGTCGATTGCGGGCTTAGACTCACCCTTCTTGACACTAAGTTTGCAGGAGGAGCTCAATTTTCCGGACTCGCACACGATCTCTCCATCGTCCTCCATTTCCACTTTGTTGAAGATCAGCTGGTGTTTGCCACCGCCCAGATTCTTAATCTCGATTCTAATGAAATATACAGGACATACAATATTACAAAATTTTCTAGGTATAATATGAAATGAATATCACACAAAAAAGTAATTATGGGACGATACCTTTCATTAGGCACAATAGGCTGTCCATTGAAAGACCAAACGGCCTCCGCTGTTTGATCCTGAAGTTCTACCTCAAGAACAACCTTGTCCCTCTCAATTGCTTCGGTGTCCTTCAACTTTTTGTTGAAGCGATTCGAGTCTGAAAAAACATAAAATAGCTTCAAATACTCTTGCTTAAGATAAGAAAATACTGAACACTATCAACTCTCCCAATGGTGTACATTTATTTAAACAATACAGATTTTTTGCAAAACAGGATTACACAAATCATATGCAACTATTGCTAACAGACGTAGATGTGAGACTAAGTGTTTGCAATTTAAAATGGAATATAAATAAGATATCCGTTCAAGTCTACTAACTTCAGACAATAGAGCAAAAACCCAACCCAATCCGCCTGCAGGTTTCTTGGAATATGGGTTCAGACATAAATATTTCATTAAAATTAATTGCTGAATTTGCTAATAAACATAATATTATATTTAAATAAAAATCTATTAAATTACACAAAAATATAATTGCATATTGCAAAATTATTTTCATTGCCAATATTATTAATAGGTCTAATTAGTGAAGTATGACTCCGTATTATGCCGTAGTCAACACTACTACAAAACAGTTAGAGATGTTCAAATTATAAAAAAATTTGCGGTCTGACGTTAATAAATTTACTTACAATTGACGATCAATTCGCAAGCGGTTTCATCCGCGTTACTGACACATTTGAAGTTGCCAGCATCTGTCACCTTGGCATCTTTGATCACCACCTTTCGTTTCCTTCCTTCCTTGACGATCGAGATACGCTTATCTGGTTTTAGAGGTTCGTCGTTCTTGAACCTAACAGGAGTAGCATATTTTAGATTATTGGCAAACAAAGTATATTATTTCTCGATGATTAAGTCCCGAATAAATTTTAAAAAATATTATTTAATGACTCATTCAAATCACTTCTTTTGAATTCGCCAACTCTTTCAGAAAAAGACGTTTACAGTTTTTTATTCAAAATTTAAAGGATTCATATGTTTAAGCATTAACGTGTAAATTGCCTATCATCCTTACCATTTAACATCACCAGCAGCATCGTCAAGCTCGCAAAGCAGCGTGATCGTATCCTTTTCAATAGCTTGTTGGGATTTAAGTACTTTAGTGAATTTATATGGGTATTCTGAAAATTAAATTTAGTAACACCATAAATAAACTTGTAGATTCATAGCTAAAGTTAACAAAACTACAGAAAAAAAAACTTACCAATAATCTTCACATCGCATTCAGTTTTATCTGGCTGCTTTTCAATCCTGCAAGTGTATTTGGCTGCATCCTCAAATTTGGCTTTCTTGATAATC
This sequence comes from Myscelus amystis hages, assembly GCA_018244895.1. Lineage (NCBI taxonomy): Eukaryota > Metazoa > Arthropoda > Insecta > Lepidoptera > Hesperiidae > Myscelus > Myscelus amystis. The sequence goes on from DWQT01001200.1 coordinate 15,560, forward strand.
AACTTACAAATACCCGATAGATCTTTGGATATCTGGTAATCTTCACCTTCCTCTAACTTCGTTTCCCCTTTCCACCAAGAAACGATTGCCAAGCTGTTAGATACGGTACACTCAAGAACAACTTCATGTTTGGTATATCCAGTGAGAGTCTTCTTAAGCGGCTTGGTGAAGGTGTATGTAGGATCAGGCTCGATAACTTCCAGGAACGCAGTACTCGAAATGCCACCGATTTCAATCGTTATTTTACCCGTGTCTTCGACTTTGGGGTTCATGATGATCAGTTTGTATGAATCTTGTTCGTTCGTCATTTTATATTTCGAGCCAGGGAACAGTTCCTAAAATGAACCATGTTATCTAAACTATTGTTCACTTGTAGATACATTTATATGAACAGCATTACTTTTGTTTGACAAAATTCGGACGATATACGGTGATGTAATCTATGCGATATTAGATCTACATATTTTAACTACTTCTGAGAACTAATATACAACGTCGCATTTAAACGTAACCTGTCTCTGCTTACCGAATTGGAACGCAATAATGCAAGCATATAATGTTCACAAAAGATGTAAATAAAATAGAATTCTATGCATGAACTCTAAACAAACCATTTTATCTCGTTGTGCTAAATATTTTTCGTACTAAAGAATGTATACTGAACAAACGATCACTCATCGCTATTGCACACGTTTTCAATAAAAAAATAAACAGATAACTTACGTCAGAGCGGAATAGCCACTTCGGTTTCGCATTCGGTTTCGTGAAGATAGCTTCGAATACCACCTTCTTATCTTTGCCTTCCTTTGCGGTTTGATCTACGAGGGGTTTCAAGAAGGACTCTTGTTTCTGAAACGTATGTCCGGCGAGAAATTAATATATCCGACTCAGATAGATGAACACCGTGCGCAATAACAAAAAAAGTGCTCTTCAGACAAAAGCTAAGTGCTAACCATTAATTAACCCCAGATTTATCACTTTTGACAATCACTTAATGGAAAAATCAATGCATTAATGTCAACGAAAATATAATTCGGTAACCGAGGCGTTAGATTAATCAGCCATTCTTCGTCATAATCACCCGTCACTTCAAACACCATGCTACTGTACAGACATTGGAATTTCTTTATTGACATTGAAGAGATGTGCAGAAGTGAGCGAATCTTACATTTATACTAGCAGTGTTCAAAAACTATGATCGTTCAAAAATAATGATTGAACTCAACGTAGTCTCTTAGTTACATACAAATTCATCATTTTTGAATATCACAGACAAAACCCCGAAACATCGATGACACTGTGCATAACAATCACCTGTGCTTTGTGCTGATTTACCATTGTTCTATGTGCGGAAGAAGTCGCGATGAGAAAAGATAAGAGAAAATAAACAGAAAATAGAAGATTTCTGTGCAATTGACACGGTACGAGGTGGCTTTAACAATTCTAATTGATCGTCCAGAAAATTTTCAAAAAAAACTTGCACTAATAAAATGTCAGTGATGCGTTGAATTTGAAATCTCAATTATAGTATAAAAGAGCATAAAAATAGAAAAATGCCGAGAAAATTTCCTTTCCAAATACCTTGGAAACTTGTTTTCTGAAATAATCTCTTTAAGATCTAAATCTTTAAGATTCTAAAATCCATAGTGGTAATAGTACTATGATTAGAAACCAGAAACGGAAGAAAAGATTAAGTACTTTGGTATCCTTTGGTAACAATGTTTTTGAATTTCTCTGAATTAGTGCAAGATGTTTGTTACAAAATCTTGCTGGACAAATTGAATGCTGCTGTGTTCGTGACGTGATTCTCGTGCGACAAATAATTGCGTTGAGTGGTATAATGCAAGATGCATTGTGTCGTCTAACGAGGAAATGACGATATTCGGTGTCAAACCTCGTCTCTTTTGAACGAGTGCAGCACCGGCCAATCCGGAATCAGTTCCGCTAGAGACGGTCTTCTACTATGGGATCTCTACAAATAATCCACAAATCCTTAGTAAAATCCCTTCGTAGCATCCATTAGAAGGTTTTGGGACACCCGATAAAGAAACACAATCTACCTCAATATTTATATAATGTATGTATGTGTGATCGTGTGTAATTACGCGCAATGGCGACCAAAGTACAGAAAGATAGAAGGTGATAGCACTGGCTTTCAAAGTCTTTAATAAAATGTTTAGCCAGCACATCTAATGTAAATAAAAT